>CASHTH010002754.1:0-128046 GCA_030341885.1 Geodia barretti | reverse complement strand
GTGCTAGCGGAATGTTGAGTTCTGCGTATTTTCATTCACAAAGTTCAGATAGCAGGTTACTCCTACATATTTTATTCAAACTACCTACAGACAAAACACAACAGTACATTATGCATTGACACTTCAAGTGTGTATAACACTACAGCCATGGTAGCGTGCAGCAATTGTGAGAACAGCCATAGATCCAGGAGCAGGACATCAATGAAAAACATGTACGTAGTAGCTAAACTGTCGACTTCACTCACCCATAGCAGAGGGACAGGAGGTCAAAGGACGAGATGCCCACACTAAAATCGTAGCTAGTTGTGGTATACTATAGCATGGCCAGATAGAGGTACTACACAAACGAATGTCTTATCGGGATACTGATGTGCTGGTGTCTGAGGTCCTGGAATTCCTCGGTGACAAGAGGCATGCAATACACAGTGCATACAAAAAAGAGCATTGGGCTATGAACAAGAAAGTGGGGCTTTCCCTCAACACAAAGAAGTTGTATACATGTAGGAGAAGCACAGAAGACATTACAGCAAACCTAACACTGGCAGCCACATGACTGGAGTGTGAGGATGACCACTGGCAATAGTACTCGGAGGGAATGGGGAAGACCAGCTTTGGTTATGGAGTTTGACACTAACATAGTGACTTTGCCACCCACACTTCCCAAACCAAGTATGGACATGGTTACACACACTTCACAAAGTACATACCATTATTTCCAGCAGTCTTCTTACTGTCTCTGACTCCTAGAGGTGCAAGAAGAAAGTAAATTAGTAAAAATGATGCTACATTTGGTTGGGAAATTCTCCTGTGCTCAAATTTCAAAATCTTAATTGGCGAGTGAAGCAAGCCTGCCTAGTCGTCTGAATGCGGGGGGTAATAGCAGTGGAGGGAAACCATGTTTTGGGGCTCAAACATAAGGCTTACACATGTTAGCATGCTTTGTGTAGCAATTAATATCATGTAGTATAGACTGCATAAGCTGTCATGGGTTCAGGTCCCACCCAGGGCAGCTCTTTTTCTTTGATTGGGTCATTGCTTCACACAATGCCTTGCTTTCATACCTCGCGTATGATTCATGTCTGCACGCATAAATATGATGGTGTGTATACAGGTCGTGGCTTCGGTGCATTTGGACATAATAAAGTAGCCTCTGCATCCAAGTATGATGGTGTGTACGTGATTCATGGCATGTGGAAACGTAATGAAAACCTCTTTATTTAGCCTTATTGGTGTCAACTAGTACAAGGAAATTTTGAAATTGGTATATACAATGGCAAATAGCGATCAACAAACATTGATACTTACCCCATCATACTCTTTTAACCTCTCCTGCAGTTCTCTCCTTTTCTTCTCATCTTTACACTCAAACAACCCTGACTGCAACATCTCCTTCCTCCACTACATGTCATGACAGAGAGCTTTCACTTATACAGCAGCTTTCACTTATTTTAGTGTCTTATTAGGGTCGACGTGACAGTCCTAAAGTCTATTTGACTTCACCTGAGCCTTCTAAAACTTTTTTATCCAATTGCAAACGCCATTGGAATCCTCGCAACGTTTACGTTCTGACGGTATCCCTCACTAACCACTCCTTCACTATGAGAGATCATGTGTTAGAGAATGGGTGCAGTGTGCTTCTGCTCATCCCATAAACATGGAAATACTGTGTAGGCAGAAGCCAGGGCTGAGCGACAGGCTTGGGCCAGGGCTTAGATATTGTATGCTCAGGAGAGTTGGGAGAAGCCACAGTATACCCTGCATGTCTGTTTCTGGAGCTGAGACACAAGTGGAGGCCTGACTGAGGTGTAACGTTTAGCTTCTAAAGACTAAATGATCATGACATCATCATGTCTAGTTCGTGCTAGACCACCCAGACAATACAGAATGACTGGTCTCCAGACACTACTACAGATGATGACTGCAGTCCATACACTGGAGTGGAGCTACGTACAGATGACAGCTACAGTCCTAAAGTCTATTTGACTTCAACTGAGCCCTCGAACAATTGTCGTGACCAATTGTAAAAATGCTAACACCATTGGAATCCTCGCAACTTTTACGTTCTGAAGGTATCCTTCACTAACCACGAAACCTAATGTTTGCTGTATGTCCAAAGTATGCCTTAAGTAAAAGTATGTGGTGCCTGTAAAAACAGTTTACACAACAACTGCTGGGGCTCAGGTGAACGTGAATGGAGTAGACATGCTTGAGCTACATATGGAAGTGGTTCAAGGCATGGACCACACAAGATAAAAAACATTGTGTTTAGCTTGAGTGCTTTACTCAAGTACTATAGTACTTGAGTAAAGCACTCCAGCAACCTATTGCTCCTGAAACTTATACTTACCTGAAACACACGCACCAAAGTACATACCCAGGGGTCAAAGGACACTGCATCCAATGAGGTTAAAAGTGGATATGTGCATAAAACAGTCTGTGCAGTTGCAAAGACCACAGGTACTGTATAAAGGCTCTGGTTGAATGCTACCCTGGAGCAACTAGTATGCAGCTCTTGTAACATGATACTCGGTAAGCAAATATCTGCTTACTGTGCATAATAAAACTCCACACATGAGCACAGTGTGAAGTTTTGAAATACACACAATACATTCTGCTTGTTATGCCTGCACTCATTGCAGTGATACCTTCTGTTGTAATCGCAAGTATGATAAACGATTGTAGGGATCCTAGCAATATTGAAAGAGATGGACACACAAAGTACTAGAACAAATACACACATTTATTCTGACATTTCACAGATGCAAACACACATACCTCGATATCCATCAGTCTCTCTCTCTCTCTCCAGTCTCTCAATCTCCTGGAGGTGTAAGAGGATAGAGATCAATATATGGAGCACACAAGGACAAGGGTGTGCCCTGTACAAGACACACCGTATCACCCTGGCATGTGTTTGCCTCAACCAGGTTTGATTCCATCTACTAAGTCTTAATCCATATCAAAGCTCTGGGGGCATCGGAAATCACTGCTCCACATAAACCACTGTGGAACAGTTGTAGAACTGAAGCAGACTTTACTTTGTATGATGACTGCGAGTAAGATCAAAGGAATTCCAGCTAGTCCAAACAACATACACGCGTAGTGAGCGCTTCCTGCTGAGTTTACGGGTAGTTATACCATAAAGAGGCCATACGATTTCCCCATACTTTAGCTGTATGTCAACTCATTTGCATAAACCACAATGGGTATATGGTAGTTATACGATAGTAGGAAATTGGCAGCGTGTAATGCAATTAGGGGGCTTTTACACTCTTTGTGTGCTGCTGTTTCTTTACCAGAAGGGAGTGTTTTCAGGCTGGAATGGCCAGAAACTGCTCTAGTATATACGCGGTCTGAAAACTAGCTAAAAACTGCTTCCCGACGCGTAGGCTCCCGTAGACTGGAACAGTATGTGACTTTCAGCTTTCTTGCTACTGTAACAGGCTGCATTCGAGAGCGCTGGGTATAGCGGGAGAGAAAGCGAGCCAGAGCGGCAGCTACAAAACTCGTGTGGAGTCCAGCAGCGAAAAAGTGACGTATATACCTGTAACGTTGAACTCTCGAAAAAATGACCATGGCTTCTGCACAACCGCCCAGCTTGACCAAACTAAAGCGCTTATTGCAGCTGTCTCTCCGCTCCCGATCGATCGCTAGCTCTCTAGCTAGCTCTCCGTACACTCGAGGGTGTGCGTTAAAAAGAGGGCGTTTGAAAGCTTTTGTGCGATCTCATTGGTCAGAGCCTTACCGCGGGATGTCATCATACAAACACGTTATACGATGGCTTGTTGGTTTACTGGTTGTACACTCGTGGCTTCAGTTTTGATAGACCACTCGGGCTACGCCCTCGTGCCCTATCAAAACTGGCCACTCGTGTAAAACCAGTAAACCACGCGCCGCCTTCGTATAACCTATACATACACTTCATCAGCAGATATTACGCTACACGTCTGTATGTGTGCTGCAAGACTGAGATAATCTTCCCAAGCATCAGAATCAGAAAGTGACAATAGGCTTTTTGTTTAAAGAAGCTAGAATATGCAGTCCCACGTATTACAGGTCAGCACCGGAGTGGGCGGGGCATCATAATGTAGGGAAGTCTACTGAAACATACACAGCCAACCCTACAGAATGCTACCTACGTAAATCCTCTAATAATGCGGTGTCTCATGAAAAGTTAAACACAGAGACTGTGCCTTGCAAGTTGTCTGAAGGTCATAGGGTTTTCTGTACAGTTGTGAAGAGTAGGCTAGGGCACATAGAGCAATGGAGAGGAACATACATATTGACTGTAAATCTTTAAGAGTCATGCGTGAAAGTCAAGGTTAACGCAGGAGAGCATCACTTAGCTGGTAGTGTGGGAGGAAAAGAGGACAAAGAGATGGTGAAAAGGGTTTACAAGTCTATGCTGGCGTAAGAGACTAGAAAAAGTTCACAAGACACTTTTCCTCGGCTAATGTATACCTGCCTTGATTCATTAGTCTTGGGTTTAAACGTGGAGTTCGCGTATAAAAGGCAAAACAGCGGTGCGGGCAACTCTCATTTTTGACATTTTTGGAGGTTGCCCGACAAAGATGCACTAACAAAATGGCGACCCACACAAAGAACCGGCAACATGGCAACTGCACGTTTAAAGGTTCTCTGTGGTTGTCTATATCTTTGTATGTGGAGTGATTCAATGACTCTATAACGTCTTCTCCTCGAAACAGAGCTGGCTAATGTAAACCCTCTGCTTGCTGGGTATAGTTAAATGAAAACTAAACAGCTCACGCTTTCACATGTAGAAAGTAGAAAACAAGAGAGAGAGAGAGAGGGGGGAGGACTCATAAAGGGCTTCACACCTACATTAAATAAAACAGAAACAGAACATTAACAAAGAACAAAGCTCAGACTTGACAACATAGGACTAACTCTACATGCGTGAGCTGGCGCACAGTGGTAAGGTGAATGAAAATGGATTGCAGTATAAAAACGATAAGTAACTGTGATTAAAGAAATATAAAGGTTATCAAATTATGTCTGGATATTATATATAGCAAAAATTTTAAAATAGCATCTATAAACAGATCAGCAGCACTCACATATACAAGGAAAAATGTAGGGCAGCAACACCAGAGAGCCAGCAAGCAAGGCAAGGCATAGTGGGTGCCCTGGCCTTGAGAACCAGGGGTGGTGGGTTAAAAGAGTCTTTAACCACAGGTGAACTCTCCCCACTCACCCACGCCTTTCTCACGGTGAAGCTGCCCACAGCAATACAATCATACAACTCTGCAATACACATGTGGCTCCGTACTGGCAACGCCTTGTGGGGATGAATCTCATTAGTTCAGAACCACAAGTGCTGCGCTCAACTTTGCCTTTATAAACTCGTGATGCCAGAGAGAGAAGTTGCGGTATGCTTTGCTGATGAAGGCCAACAAGCCCGAAACAGCTGTCCAGAGCTCCCCATCTTTTTTCTCTCGGCATCACATGGTCTATTGTTACATGTTCATGTGACTGGCTCTGTTTTATGTGCTTCAATACACATGCTGTAATGGGGCCAGAAAAAGTGTCATGGGCCTTAGAGTATGCTTTTACAGTCTTACACACAACCATATGGAGCAGATACATGTATCATGGGGTTCACAGAGTGTTTGCACAACTCAGGCATGCCTGTACTCAATGTGACATCAAAAACAGTCATGTAATGTTACCTCATCACAATCTCTCATCTTCTTCTCCAGTTCTCTCCTCTTCTCCTCATCTTTACACTTCTCCAACTCTGACTCTAGTTCCTTCTTCTCTCCTTCTTCTCCTTCTTCTTCCTCTACAGTCATGACAACGATCACTTACACTGGAGTACAATGGTTTGGCAAATGGTTTTGCCTTGATGATGTTTGCCAGTATACACACTAACTTCACTAGTGCAACAGTAAAGGACAACAGGTGATGGAAGACAGATCACCATCTCATGTTTGTCTGGGAATGCTGGCTACTTCTCTACAAAAACATTGGTATTTTATACCAACCAAAGACCTAAAAGTCAAAACCCTCGGCGCAAATGAGGCAATGTACACAATGATTAATTGGCAGGGCCACGCCACACGTTCACTCAGTTTCAACAGAGTCTAGTAGCACCAGTGAGTAGTGTGTGGAGCAATACTAGACGGGATACTCATCTTACGAGTAACTTTGTGCCCTCCACGGTGTTTTAAAATCGGTCGAGGTAAGCCATTGCTCATTACCTATGCTAATGGCTCTTTTGCTTGTGTTTCATGCAAAACTCTCGAATGCAGTGGTTTCATGGGAAACAGTAATATTCACGTCTACATAGCACTGACAGTGTTGGTATCACTTATTGGCAGCCTTGTAGCCTGTAATAATGGTAAACAGACAAACCAAAGACAGACTCACAAACTATAAACCTCACTACGCATATGTGCTCAGAGACAATCCTAGCAGAGTGCCACAGATTAAAGGGTATTGAATGGAGACAAGCAACATTATGATGCATACGCAAACTAGAAAATGTACAACAAAGTATATTATATGTATGATTAGGTAACATATGTACCTGGAGTTCCGGTAGTATATGAATGCCCTGTATGGAAAAGCAGTATATAGAGATTATTTTAACAGAAAATTGTGAACCCAGCATCTACTCTCACAGTCACCTAGAACTGGGACCCAGTAGTAATGGCATTATTGTGGATGAAATGTGTACCTTGATACAAAGAATTTTGGCGATCAAGTGTGAGTAGTTTTTAGAAAAAACAGGTTTATAGCATACTAGCTAAAAGAATGAAAAGCACTGAAGTGCAAACCCTCGGCGCACTGTGACACGCACGCGTAAGTAAACGCATGCGCAGTACAACTAATTGATGGGGTGGGTTTAGTTTTAGCTGTTACTCGTGGTCTCTTGCCAGCTCGTGCAGAGTCTGACGCAAGCTAACTACACTACTAGATAGCATGCGAGAGGCGATACACGCCCTGTGTTGCATCTTCTGGTGCCTCCGAAGTACGCAGAGCACGCGGATCGATCCGACTGTGGTAAGCCATCCCGTCCGTTGTGTATTTGCATATTGGCTTTTTCGCGCTCTAGCTTTGCAACGGAGCGTTTTCAGAGAAATCCGGTCGAAATTTCTGACCTTCATTGCCCGTTCAGTAGGTGGTATCCTTTGTGAGACGAACGAACACTCTAGAAGTGAGATGAAGAGTAACAGACACACAGACAGACAGACACACAGACCCAAGTACCGTAACCCTCGCTGCGCATGCGCGCCGAGGGTTAATGAAAAGCACTAGTGCAAACCCTCGGCGAACTGTGCATGCGTGGTACCACTAATTGATGGGCGGCTATTTGCAGTATGCGTTTACTCGCTGGAGTAGCTCGCGGAGTGTTTCAGAGGCTCTCTTGCGGGTGCTACGCACTTTATCCGTCTCTTGCCTGTTCAAAGTTTGCTCAGGTGTTTCGAAGGCTCTCACATTCGCTTTTTGCATTCTACTGTGCTTCGTTACTTGGGATATAATATTGCCAGACTGCGCTTCATGCTTAGATGGGAAGGCATAGTGGCCGCATCCACAAACTGCTCATCTAACGTGAACTGCTGTGCTACATTGAGGACATACCTTGCTCAGTTTGTTGTCCATCGACAACAGATATCAACACTGACCGAGGAGAGAAACTCAAGAACCGCTTGCTCGTCCAAGGTCAACTAAAATAACCACGCGGAATCTAGCAGATGCGCATGCTCCGGCAAACGACATACGCGCGTGCGCGATGGATCGCTCGCGTCTGATGCTCCGGCAAAACGATACACCCCGTGCGCGATGAATCGCTCGCGTAAGCTTTTTCGCTTGTTTTCACGCCATATCTCTGGAACGCAGTCGTTTCAGGAAAATCGCCACATTAATATCGATCTTCTCGTCGTTCACAACCCGTTGGTGCCACTCATTGGCCGCCTCGTAGCCTGTAGTGCTAGAACTCGCGCGGACAGACAGACGGACAGACAGACAGAACGACTACTGTAACCCTCGCTGCGCATGCGCGCCGAGGGTTAATGGAAAAGAAAGAACCTCCCCCACCCAAGCACACAAAACACAGACAATAACATATAAACAGAAAGAAAGAGGCAGGACCCTGGGTGCCCAGCCTTGATAACCGGGGCGGTAGGTTAAAGAGTGTTTTATGGGCCCAACTCTCCCTACACACCCAGTGTCCCAACCTCCCTTACACATAGTTAGAAAATAAATCATGTACAAAAAACCGACAGCTACAGGATAAAAACAACAGCTGGTAGAAAAATAGAAAGCCTCAAAGGACCAATAAACTCATTTTGTATGATGACTGAGAGTAAGATCAAAGGAATTCCAGCTAGTCCAAACAACGTAGATGCGTAGTGAGCGCTTCCTGCTGGCAGTCTACGGGTAGTTGGAACATAAAGAGGCCATACAATTTCCCCCTACTTTATCTGTATGTCAACTTATTTGCATAAACCACAGTGGGTCTACAGGAGTTAGACGATAGTAGGAAATTGGCAGCGTGGAATGCAATTGGGGGCTTTTACACTCTTTGTGTGCTGCTGTTTCTTCACCAGAAGGGAGTGTTTTCAGGCTAGAAACTGCCCTATACGCGGTCTGAAAACTAGCGACAGCTGCTTCCCGACGCTTAGGCTCCCGTGGACTGGAACAGTATTTGGTGACTTTCAGCTTTATTGCTACTGCAACAGGTTGCATTCGAGAGTGCTGGGTATAGCGGGAGAGAAAGCGAGCCAGAGCGGCAGCTACAAAACTCGTGTGGAGTCTAGCAGCGAAAAGTATAGCTTTGACGTATATACCTGTAACGTTGAGCTCTCGAGAAATGACCATGGCTTCTGCACAACCGCACAGCTTGACTAAACTAAAGCGCTTTATTGCAGCTGTCTTTCTCCCGAACGATTGCTAGTCGTACACTAGAGGGTGTGCGTTAAAAAGAGGGCATTTGACTCAGACGGTGACACAAACAGCTGCTGGAAGGGCGCTCGGCGAGCTTCTAGTCCTTCTGAACTTGCAAAAAAAAAGATTTTCCTGGCCGCCGCCTTTTGAACTCTATCCGCGGACTAGCGTACGCTTTGCGGGAATGACGCCCTCGGCGGCCTTTCGTAGACGGAGTTCGACTCAGACGGTGACACAAACCGCTGCTGGAAGGGCGCTCCGCGAGCTTCTCGTCCTCTCTTCCGTTCTGAACGCCGGTTTTCCTGGTCGCCGCCGCCTTTTGAATCGCCCACGCATACAATAAATTACTTAATGTACGGAAGCACGCGCTGTGCGCGTGATAATGGTACTCGGAACGTGGTCTCGATAGATCATACAGCTAGCAACTCGGCTGCGCCTCGTGCTGTATGACTATGTCGACCACGCCCCTCGTACCATTATTACGCGCATAGCACTGACTTCCGTACATTAACTATTACATATAGAAGAATATAAAAACTCTGAAACTCATGCAGCACGACGACACGACGGAGACTGATTCTACAGACACCATAAGCAAGAAGACACCCACAACATTTATCACTCCTCGTCACACAAAAGACACTCCTCCCTCCTTCCCTTCATCTCACTCCTAATTGAACCCAGGAGTTCCTCATCTGCCCGGGGTCACTACCACCATGAAGATACCTCCGTACAGTGAAAGATTTACCTTGCTATTTAACCCTCTTTCTCCCTCCCTCTATCCCATAAAAATAAAGTGCGTCCAAAAAAACCTTTGAAAAAATGCTCCCTCGTTTGACCAATAACTCAGTCTTATCCAACACTTCCCCCTTCAGATGAAGTACTCTAACCCAACCCAACATGACAGACTCCAACAAATGCCGCTGACTGTGGCTCGTGCCTTCCTATACTTCACACTCATACTCCAAGAGTCTAAACGTGACCATTATTAATGACAGCTTGGAAAATAGAGCCCATTACTTCTCCTAACATGTCCTGCTAAAGTCCAGTACAGAGGTAAAAAAACCACTGGTGACTGCATGCTAAGAGCTGCTGCTTCACTACTGTAACAGTACAGTGATGTACTGTAAACTCTTGCTCTACTGCTATCATCAGGTCAGCTAGACAACAAATGCCAATTCTTAGAAAACCTCTTCTAAGATCTCTCTGCGAATTTTACAAGCTCTACCAACCAACACTCAGGTATAAAAACAAAAGAATAACGCTCTACCGGATCCAAATGGATAGACGGCGAGGAACAGGAGCTGGCTTTCGAGGTGGTGCCCTCCTAAGTCTGCGAGCTAAGACCTCTTCGCCCTCTCTTCTAGAGAGAGGGATCTCGTGACGAGACCAACGGTCCGCTGACGGAGACAGTGGAGGAGAACTGGAGGGAGGGTCCGCCTTTTCAGCCATCTTTGATAAACAAACGTAGAGCGCATGCGTGGGAATGTGAGGATAGAAGGCTTGTCCGCTCTTAAAAATTCACCGCTCAACTCTATAAAGCAGAAGGCTGAAATCAATTATGAGTGGAAGTTCAGCAGTGAGGAGACTGCTGCCTGTCTCAAGGAAGCAGTTGAGGAGATCGTGGAGGTACATCAACGCTGCAGTCTCACCAGTCCACTTCAATAATCCGTCACCTCTCCTGGTTAGACCATAGATCCTGCTAGCTATAGTCTTACTCAGTGATGCCACACCATTTGGTCGTGAACATCAGTTAGTGCAAGTGTTGTTTGCAGGAGGAGCAGAGTAGAGTGAGGTCATTCCACTGCAGTGCTCCAGGTCCAGCCAATACTGGGGCTCAGGGACGACCCAGGAGTGATCGGGACGACCTCCCAATGTCTCTGGACCACTTCCGCAAACCTAGTCAACCTGCTGCCGGGACCACTGGCCATCAGGAGGATGGATGGTGTGATGGATACACTCTGCCTCACCCTGTGTGGAGTGAGGAGGAATTGAACTCTGTCCAGATCACTCACACTCCTCCAGAGAAACCTGTTGACACGGTACACAGTCACACAACTCTTACTAACTACTCCAAACACTGACCCTACTCCCCTGCAGGCTGCCTATTACTCTGTGCAGATGCTGAGGACGGGGTTTGATCTGTTGTCTGGGTATTCGTGGGGCAAGAGGTTTGGTACACTGGATGAGAAGATGTGGCTGTCAAGAATCATCTATCTTGAGACAGTGGCCGGAGTACCAGGTGAGAAAGATCCAGCAATATGATCTTGACTGTAATGTGACCCAATACACTCTACATGTCTCCAGGTATGATAGGTGCGATGGTGCGTCACTTGAAGTCTCTGCGGCGCATGACTCGGGACCATGGCTGGATACACACCTTGCTGGAGGAGGCAGAGAATGAGAGGATGCACCTCCTCACAGCTATGGAGCTGAGGAGACCTGGACCTCTCTTCAAGATTGCCGTCATTGGAACACAGGGTGAGCCACTGAAAGAAAGTGCTTACGAGATTCCATGAAGTGTGTACCTTACCAGGGCCTTTTTACTAACCTTACTAACCTTTTGGCACATTTTAAGTCTATCTTGTCATTCTCAAAACCTACTGGTCCTTCTCTCCCTCCCCAGGTGTGTTTGTGAGTATGTTCTGGATAGCGTATTTCCTCAGTCCCAGATTTTGCCACAAGTTTGTTGGCTACTTGGAGGAAGAGGCAGTCAAGACCTACACTCACTGCATTGAGGTACATACTCCATTCTACATGACACTTGATTGATAGCCAGCTCTGTTAGTGAGCAAGCAGCCCACTAGAGTGTACTGTGCACACTGCAGAGTCTGGACAAGGGGGAGCTGAAGATGTGGGAGAATACAAAAGCTCCTCAGATTGCTGTCTGCTACTGGAGACTGCCTGTAAGCCTGTGTATACATGACTCCACATGACTTGACATGACCTGGAAGTGGAGGTCGGAGTCCACTTCCTGTTCGTGTCAATCAGAAATAGACTGCATTATGGATCAAATGTCACAACAGTGTTGCTGTCTCTATGATGTAGGGTGATGCAATGATGAGGGATGTGCTCCTGGCCATTAGAGCTGATGAGGGTCACCACAGAGAGGTGAACCATACCCTGGGCTCAATGAGACCCTCTGAAACTAATCCATTTGGCCCTGGTCAATGACATCACACCGCCAGTATACATAAATAGTACAATGGTTCGCCTCAACTGACTACACACATTAGCCAGATACATCAGTAGGATTCACAGACCGATTTTCATTGCTATTTGAATAATTTTTCACTGATGTTATTCATATTTCATTAACCTGCATAATTGAGGGTGGTAGACAATATTGGTTTCACACACAATGTTCTAGACATACATACAGGTGAGATGTACACATACATAGTACACAGTATCAAGGCTATGTACTCCATGTACCATACCTACACACACAGACAGACACACACACACATCATTTGCAATACACGGAGGGTGATTCATGTACAGTATATACTGTAGTAGATAAGGTACAGAACAATTCTCAAATAATGCACACTATGACGTTGTGTAGCTCCAGGAGCCACCGCATGTCATGGTTTATAGTGATCCCTGGGCACTGGGTATCGCAGTTTTTTGTGGTCAGTTCCCCTAATGTTGAGCCTCTGCTGAGTGTAGAAGAAGATGCACTCGGGCACAGTCTGAAAGTGGCTGCTGAACTGGCCCAACACGTAGCCACTCCTCTCGTAGACTATTTTCAGGTGAATGAATCCACTGGAGCGACCTCTGTGGAGGAGGGAGTGAGAGAAGGGAGAGGTATGATAAGAGCAAGGGTTGAAATGTGGTATATACCTCTTTACTGAGAGCTCTAAGACATATTATTATATCCCTCAGTTTTCTAATAGAGTTTTTCCGATAGCGTTATCCAAAAGCCTTCAACTTTTGGTCGAGATGCAAAGTTATGGAGAATTAGGGGGTAGGGTTGACAGACCTTGCACTGTTGCAAAATGTGTTATGTAACGAAATCATGAGGAGTGTGCCTCATCTCAATGCACAAGCCACAATGTTTGGATCAGAACTAGCTACTTATGTGTGCTCGATTTCTACAATGGCTGGAGCCTTTCTGGCCGACAAAACAAACTTCTATAATTGCTATTCTGTCGCCTTGTGCACAATGTCGGTCTACCTACCATTCTGCAAACCCCAGGAGACATGTACAACGTGGGTTACAGCAGTTGGTGTGTCTCTATGTCTGTCCTTCAGTCCATCTGTCTGTCAGTTACCACGTTTTCTACCGCCACGTGCATGACACCAGGGCAAAAAAAACGACACCACCAACAGTTAAGTGCTGCACTAGGTGATTTCAAGTTCTACAATTTCGTTAAAGTGACGTGTGAATGAAAGTTATGGCGCGGAGAAAACAAGCAAGATGCAAATAATAGCACGGTGCTGCTTTTCTTTTGTTGTGTTTTGCTCTGTTTCTGTTTTTTGGTTCTTTGGTGTGATGTGTTTGCTCTTCCTGTAAACTCTTAGTAGTAGCCGCCAGGCTGAAGCAGCTCAGACAGCTGTCATGACAGGTAAGGGCCTCGCACGACGACACACGGCAGGGCACGCCCGCGAAAATACAGATTGCAGGCAAACTCAGTTCGTCCATATAAGGCACGGGAATGCGAGTAGATACCTGTTGTACAGTTACATCATACATTCTCTAGATACGACACAAAGACGGGACAATCTAACCTGTATACTAGACAACGGATGACGAACCACAGGAGGTAGTAATGGCATTGAAGTGGACAGACTTTGAACAAACTGAACTGCAAAAGTGTGCTCGCGTGACTAAATATACGATACCCTGACATGGGGTGTATGACATTTTACATTAGGTCAAGGGTTTGTGCAGAGTGCTTTTGTGCAGCTGCACACAAGATATGCCTTGTCTTTGTAATAGCAATGAGGCATTTAGGGACAGACAACTGAACGAGCAGCCATACTGACGAGAGAAGGATACAAGTTACATACAGAGAGGTCGGACACAGTTCCAGCTGTGCAATAGTACAAGAATTCAATTAGCGCTGAGGAATGCAGACCTTCGACGACTGCTCGACCTATGCTGAGTTTGTTGACACACAAGACGGAGAATTCGCATTGAAACCACATTCTTTACGGGAAAGAAATGCTGTGTCAGCATAAATTTCATTACAATGACGCAATCCCGTGATGTCGACCTCCTCTGAGTACATGTAGCACCAAGACAGTACTGCTTGAAGACCCTGATCATAATCCGCTTTGTTGCTAAATTTATGATTATGTCATAAAGCTGAAAATGGCAGAGTAGTTGCTAAAAATAGTAACCAGTGAGGTTAAGCCCTGGTTCTCTCCCGAGCCACCATGGAAGAGAAGGAAATGAGTCCACAATGGGACAGACCCACTACAAAGATATAGACCTCCACTACTAGTGTGTAGTCATATCAACACAGTCTCAGAGTCCCCTCAGTGTAGCAACATGGATAAAAATGGCCTCCTTACAATGACACTAGCACATGATCAGGAGTGTGCTGTACTTTCCCTCTGCCTTACAAGAAGTATTGAGCAAAGTTGTATTACTAGTGGAAATGCTTGGGAGAGAGGAGCAAAGTAGCGTTGTACCTGGAGAGCTAGTACGAACTCCAAGTGGTCCCTACCAACTAGTTGAGGCTGAGCACTCCCGCAGAGATTTGACTGGGTGACCAAGTGACTCTACAACGATGTGAAAGTACTGAGAGACTGTTTGAGCGATGCCTCCACTTCCTGGCTAAAGAAGAAACAAAGCTACAGCTTGAGCTTTCACAAGTGATGCACACCCTACAATATTGGCAGTTATACATTTACATGTACGTTTGTTGAGTTTGGTAATGTTCCTCCTAAGACCTTAGGTCTACGTACATGTAAACAGAGGTTTTACACAATAAATCTTTCATACAGAAACGAGCTGCTGCTATACTGGTCCATAATGACAGAGGCAGTGTAATCATATAAACTGAATGCAGCGTACACGTACACATTAGAGACCATCACACCCTATGTACCAGGACTAAGATATATCTTCCCAGATTTTTGGACCTAGTTTTGGACATTCCCCTGGTGGTACAAATGGCAAATGGTAAACTCAATGCCATCAGGGCAGTGGAATCCACACGGCCACGGACTAGGTCTTATTCTGCACCCCATGGAAATCTAAATCGCATCACATCACATGGTCTATAAACTGCATGCTGTACCATGCTATAGGTACACATACATACGCACAGTACACATGTAGTTTGTGGTTGGGCCAACTCCTTTGGCAGGACTGGGCTAGGCTCATCAGCGGTGAAGGACAAACACGACAGAACACTGCCTTTTGCTGTACTAGAGGAGAGGTCTACATGTGTATATACCCTACATGCACTTACAGGTCAGAGTACGATAGTACATTACATGTGGAAATGGGCTGGCAGTCAGAATGGCTCCAAACGAGTGGGCTCTAGTTGGGGCTATAATATACCGT
Source organism: Geodia barretti (assembly GCA_030341885.1). Taxonomy (NCBI): domain Eukaryota; kingdom Metazoa; phylum Porifera; class Demospongiae; order Tetractinellida; family Geodiidae; genus Geodia; species Geodia barretti. Next base: position 112,613 of record CASHTH010002754.1, on the reverse strand, counting down.
CTGCCTAATATGGTATGCACACTTGCCAGGACGCTAGGAAAACGCAAAGTACATTTTGATGGCAACAGAGTACATAAGATTGCCCACAAGGCCAAGATATATCGCCTTAACATGTGCGTTGTACGCAGACTATCACCCACAATCCTTGAGTAATGAACAATGGAACCCCTCTCTCAGGACACCATAACACATTCTCAAGGAACAATTCATGGATTCCTCACTAACACTTTCTTCTGTCCCATTTTGTCCAAATTAGAAGGGTTCCGCGGAAGAAACGACACGCGTGTATTCACAGACACATGACAATGGTGGAGGAGTAGTAAGGGGAGAAGGGGGTGGCCTGACCTGATAGAGAGAGAGTAGTCTGTGCGACAACTCTCGCTGTTCCTGACCAGGAAACTAAAGTCTCGTTTGCTGGCCAGAACTGCCTCTGCCTCTGCTCTGGTGATGGCCCCATGGTACCACCTGCAGTGTGTGTGTGTGTGTGTAGAGAAAATAGAGTCAGTATCATGAATTTGTGTTCATATGAGATTGTAAAGACTGGTCTCCATATAGTCTTACTCAGTCTTGTGCAGTCTGCAGCGGTCTGGGGAATAGACTACGTTTCTATTTCAAAGACCCAGAATTGCGTGGTCTAATGGGTCGTCGTAATGGGTCTTGCCAGTTCAGTCAGTGTTTCCATATCTTATGTTCAGACTGCACAAGACTGAGTAAGACTACATAGAGACCAGCCAGTCACCACAGTGTGTGTCAAAGAACATCAAAGTATTTTGGATGGTCACAAGAGGAAAGCAAGTGACAAGGGACATCCCCTGATATTCAACACTAATTACCACACACTCGAATAATCAGCAGCCGGCTCAAAGACCATGTGTAAGTACATTAATCCCACATTTGCACATGCCTGCACATCCACTAGATAAACACAGCGGCCATTGCTCAAAAGGATAGCATGCCATAATGACTCCACAATGAGACCTCCATTTGTGGCAGTATGAGATGACATCAGGAGCTCATCATACAACAAGGAGAGAGCAAGGGCAAAGCAAATGCAAGAACACAACGTTTGCACATTATGTACATGATTTTCATCACGTGTATGTGTGCGTTAGCCAACGGCGGCAAAATGCATAATTTCGACAAGGTCGGCCTACTTTGCTTACAAACGACTTCTGCATATTGCCCTAACCAAATGGAATGAATGACCACTTGACGACACACAGACAGCAGGTAGTACACTCCCTGCACGTGCAACTACAAAGGTTTATTGGTGAGACGACGCAAGTGCAAAATACCCGTTTTACAGGTAATTAAGATTACGTAGAGCATCACAGCATGGACAGTGCCGAAACAATTTAGAGATGTAGGTGACCTTGGTTCACTCGCCAATTACAGTTTGCTAAATGGAGCACACCACTGATCAGCAAGCAACACTCCATCCACTAAAGCAGTAACTCAAATCACGTACCAACTATACATATCATACCCCGTCCAGCAAAAAACATGCACACCAAAACCTTACACGGCAGACAACCAGCAGCAAAACACAGTGTCTTATTCCAGTATAATAGAGAGGGTCTCTCTCTCTTGGGTGCTGACAACACTAGTTGGCCCACCGCACTCCACGTGGTGGACTTATATGGAAACAATCGTATCCCATGTAAAAGAATGTGAAAGCAGCGTGTACTTGGGACTGGCCACATACCGAAAACAGAGCACGTCTACACACACACCGCAAGGTGTGTGTAAGAATCACTCAAAGAAATACACACATGTAATTGCGTGTCCCATGAGTATTACTTCATGTACACCCTGCATTGTAGCACACAGACTGTTATAGCAGAGAATAAGGCACACATAGATGTAGAGAGTAGAGGATAGGGGAGGGGAAGGTGGGTAGGAAGAACGGAGGTTGTTATAGGTCAAGCACGTGCACGTCTATACATTGTGTATACTGTATACAATCTATAGCCATGTAAAGAAACGCGAGTCGGTACAGCATTCCAAATAGTCCCTGTCAAATCAGCATCCACAAACAAAGGCTGTCACCACCAGCCACTGTGTGGCTAGGACTGTAGACACAGGCAATACTGGAGGTGGTATACAGTATGCTAACAGAGAGTCCCTCTACAGCAGGAACCACGGTATGGGGATGTTGGCAACACTATCACTCCAGCAGTCAAGAGCAGGAGGATAAGGAGGACGAAATGGAGTGAGGGAGTGAGGGAGTGAGGGAGGGAGGGAGAGACGCAGTTTAAGAAGAGGCTGTGCGCAATAAACATTCCTAAGCTGTTCGCGCTTACAGTTATAATGTAATCAAGCTGCACAAGGGTGAAGAGGTTCTAGCTGATGTGCAGGTGAGCCAACTTACTATTCCTTTTATTGTGTAAGTATGTCCCGGGAGTGCACCACATGCAGAATACTCTCAAACCCAGGCTGCAGCTATTGAGAAAGTGCTGAATCAGAAGGCTGACTGGAGCTTAAACTCTAGGCAATATGCATGCAAAACCTCATCTGGAGAGAGTTTGTGTCATTCTCACTGTCAGCACTATTACCTACAGAGCACACACTATAATATACAGTGGTGGTGGTATGTGTGTGTCTGGATGTGGGCACTGTTTACAAATAGGCAGTTGCTGTGGCTCAAGTGATGATGAGATCAGAAGGCATGAGTAAGACATCAGCTGCTGATACACCACAATCTGTGGTCTACTTCAAAGGGTGGGGGTCTGTGCATGTGGCAAACAAGCATGTGATGGAGCTGTGTGCGCTGTGAGAAGGCTGCATCTGGAATTTGAGTGTACACAACAGGGTCACCTGGTGAGCTGAGTCTGACAACATTTTCAGTGCCGGCACTTCCCTTATATGACCCTAATCTACCCCAACAGGGTACATTCCACACCGCTGAAAAAACACACACACATACACCGCCCATGAACTTGCTCCACCCGTGTGCACGCTCTTTAAAAATAGAACCTGCTGGCTTGACCGAATCATTAACATGCTAGCAACAGTACAGACTTATTAACAACATACATGATTGTGGACAAAGTGTGTACCTTGATACAAAGCATTCTGGCGAGCAAGTGTGAGTAGTTCAATTTTTGCACATATACGTAAAACTGAGCCATGAAATTGATTCTACAGACACCATAAGCAGGAAGACACCCACAACATTTCTCACTCCTCATCACACAAAAGACACTCCTCCCTCCTTCCCTTCATCTCACTCCTAATTGAACCCATGAGTTCCTCATCTGCCTGGGGTCACTACAACCATGCAGATACCTCCACACAGTGAAAGATTTAACCCCTTTCACCCTCCCTCTGATCAATACTGTCCAATAAGAATAAAGTGTATCACAAAAAAACTTCGAAAAAATGCACCCTCGTTTGAATTTCATTCAAGAACTCAGTCTTATCCAACACTTCCCCCTTCAGATGTACTCTAACCTTCCTCTGTCTACCTCAACGACGCTGTAAGTCCCACTCCTGGCTAAAGATTTTCTTTGGATACTTATCACCTGACATTACCTTATACCACCACTAGCCTTATCTCTCTGACCTTGCAATGTATCTAGCTCCATATCTCCAAAGCACCCAAGAATCCGCTTCGCCCAACCCAACATGACAGACTCCAACCAATGCAGCTGACTGTGTCTTGTGCCTTCCTATACTTCACACTCGGACTCCAAGAGTCTAAAAGTGACCATTATAATGACGGATTGGAAAATAGAGCCCATTACTTCTCCTAACATGTCCTGCTACAGAGGTCAAAAAACCCACTGGTGACTGCATGCTGAGCTGCTGCTTCACTACTGTAACAGTACAGTGATGTACTGTAAACTCTTGCTCTACTGCTATCATCAGGTCAGCTAGCAACAAATGCAAATTCTTAGAAAATGTTCTAAGATCTCTCTGCGAATTTTAACAAACTCTACCAACAAACTCACTCAGGTATATAAACACAAGAATAACGCTTTACCATATGCCTCGATAACGCTTTTATACCGTGCGTAAAGGTTAACGACGGCGAGGAAAGGAACTCTGGCTTTTTTCGAGGTTGATGCCCTCCTAAGTCTTGGCTCAGAAAGAAAAAAACCGAATACAAATAAAAAAGTGAATCAGGCCGCACAATCCCGAAGGCAGAAAAGGTGTACAACGTCTACCACTGAATACGATGACCCAGTTCGGATCTTTCGCCCTCTCTTTAGAGAGAGGGATCTCGTGAACGATAACCGATACTCAACGGTTCGCTTACGTATACTTGGAAGGAGCAGCTGGAGTGGAAGGTCCGCCTTTTCAGCCCCTTTGATAAATACAAACAAACGTAGTGCGCATCTGTCGTACATTGCCGATCGAAGGTAGTCATCCGATCCGGCTCGCTCCGGTATAAAATCGCCACTCACACTACTGAAGTAAATCTGGTTCCATACAGTCACGGCTGAAAATCAATATTAAAGTTCAGCTCATGAGACTGCTGCCTGTCTCAAGGAAGCAGTTTGGAGGATTGCAAATGGAAGTACACGTCAAGCTGCAGTCTCACCATTCCACCTTCAACAATCCGCACCATCTCTGGTTTAGACCGTAGATCCTGATATGTCTTACTCAGTGATGCCACACCCATTTGGTCGTGCACATCAGTTAGTGTAGTTTTAGTTTGCAGGATGACGCAGAGTGATAGGACGAGATTGAGGTCTTCCACTGTTTGGCGTGCTGCTCCCGTTCCACCACTACTTACGCTACAGGGAACGACCAGGAGTGCATCGGGACTACCTCCCAATGTCCTCTGGACCACTTGCCGCAAACCTAGATTCACTTCTCCTGGACCTACGGGCCATCATGAGATTGATGGTGGATGGGATACCCTCTGCCTCACCCTGTGTGGATTGAGGAGGATTGACCTCATGTCCAGATCACGTCACACTCCTACCCTCGAACCTTTTGACGAGAACGACGGACTTTACCAACCTTTACACAACTCTCTAGCTACCTACTTTCCTTAACTCTCTGCTCTACTTCCAAAACTACTGACCCTACTCTACCTACTTCCCACGTTCATGCTGCACTATTACTCTTTGCAATGCTTATTACGGGTTTGATCTATTTTCCTTGGTACTCTTTGTGGCTCAGAAATGACATTATATATTTTGTAGCACTTATAAAATAGGTAGTAGAGATTTGCTGTCATGAATCATCTATCTTTAGAACATTGGCCTGATTAACCAAGGTGATAAAGATCAGGAATAGTTGATCTGACTGTAATATGAGACCCCATACACTCTACATGTCGCCAGTATGATATGAGTGCAAGGGTGCGTCACTTGAAGTCTCTGTGCGCGCCGGACTCGGACCAGTGGCTGGATCCACCGCACCTGCGTGGAGGAGGCCGAGAATGAGAGGATGCACCTCCTCACACGTCAATGGCGCTTGAGGAGACTTTGGACTCATCTTCTAAGATTGCCGTGCAGTGGAACAACAGGTGAGTCGGCACTGAACGAAAGTGCTTACGAGATTCCATGAAGTGGTACCTTACCAAGGGCCTTTTACTAACCTTACTAACCTTTGTCACATTTAGTCTATCATTGTCATTATCACAACCTACCTTGAGTCCTACTCTCCCTCCCTGCCCACCATGTGTTTGTGAGTACTGTTCTGGATAGCGTCTTTCCAGCGTCAGTCCAGATTTTGCCCAAGTTGATTTGGCTACTTTTCTGACAAGTGAAGAGTTGCAATTTTGTCACTACACCGACGTAGTCACACTCACTGCATATGCGGTAGTACATACCCATTCTACATGACACTTGATTGATAGCCAGCTCTGTTAGTGAGCAAGCAGCCCACTAGAGTGTACTGGTGCACACTGCAGAGTCTTGACAAGAGCTGAAGCGTGTGGGAGAATACAGAAGCTCCTCGGATTGCTGTCTGCTACTGGAGGGACTGCCTGTAAGCCTTGTACACATGACTCCACACTGACTTGACATGACCTGGAAGTGGAGGTCGGAGTCCACTTCCTGTTCCTGTCAACAGAAATAGACACACTATTGCATTAGGATCAAATGTCACAACAGTGTTGCTGTCTCTATAATGTAGGCTGATGCAATGATGAGGGATGTGCTCCTGGCCATTAGAGCTGATGAGGGTCACCACAGAGAGGTGAACCATACCCTGGGCTCAATGAGACCCTCTGAAAACTAATCCATTTGGCCCTGGACAATGACATCACACTGCCACTATACATAAATAGTACAATGGTTCGCCTCAACTGACTACACACATTAGCCAGATACATCGGTAGGATTCACAGACCGATTTTCATTGCTATTTGAATAATTTTTCACTGATGTTATTCATATTTCATTAACCTGCATAATTGAGGGTGGTAGACAATATTGGTTTCACACACAATGTTCTAGACATACATACAGGTGAGATGTACACATACATAGTACACAGTATCAAGGCTATGTACTCCATGTACCATACCTACACACACACAGACAGACACACACACACACATCATTTGCAATACACGGAGGGTGATTCATGTACAGTATATACTGTAGTAGATAAGGTACAGAACAATTCTCAAATAATGCACACTATGACGTTGTGTAGCTCCAGGAGCCACCGCATGTCACGGTTTATAGTGATCCCTGGGCACTGGGTATCGCAGTTTTTTGTGGTCAGTTCCCCTAATGTTGAGCCTCTGCTGAGTGTAGAAGAAGATGCACTCGGGCACAGTCTGAAAGTGGCTGCTGAACTGGCCCAACACGTAGCCACTCCTCTCGTAGACTATTCTCAGGTGAATGAATCCACTGGAGCGATCTCTGTGGAGGAGGGAGTGAGAGAAGGGAGAGGTATGATAAGAGCAAGGGTTGAAATGTGGTATAATTATGTATTAGGACTACAAACTTCTTTACTGATAAACTCTGTGTCTAAGGGCTCTAAGAGTTTTCTAATAGAGTTTTTCCGATAGCGTTATCCAATAGCCTTCAACTTCTGGTCGAGATGCAAGTTATGGAGAATTAGGGGGTAGGGTTGACAGACCTTGCACTGTTGCAAAATGTGTTACGTAACGAAATCATGAGCAGTGTGCCTCATCTCAATGCACAAGCCACAATGTTTGGATCAGAACTAGCTACTTATGTGTGTTGGATTTCTACAATGGCTGGAGCCTTTCTGGCCGACAAAACAAACTTCTATAGTGTTGAATTGCTATTCTGTCACCTTGTGCACAATGTCGGTCTACCTACCATTCTGCAAACCCTCGGAGACATGCACAACATGGGTTACTAGCATTTGGTGTGTCTGTATGTCTGTCCTTCAGTCCATCTGTCTGTCAGTTACCACGTTTTCTGCCGCCACGTGCATGACACCAGGGCAAAAAACGACACCACCAACAGTTAAGTGCTGCACTAGGTTGATTTCAAGTTTACAATTTTCGTTAAAAGTGACGTGTGAAAGTTATGGCGCGAAAACAAGCAAGATGCAAATAATTAGCACTGTATGGCTGCTGCTCTACCCTTTAACTCTTAATACTGTATATATATATCCATCCATCGATGCTCAGATAGCATGTGGTATGTGTCCTCTCACAACTACACACTTCATTTCACCTCCCTCGAAAAACTAATTGCAGGCAAACTCAGTTCTTGTCCATATAAGGCACGGGAATGCAAGTAGATACCTTTGTTCTGGCGAGAGAGAGAGACGGTATGCATGCTGCAACGTCAGCAAACAGTTGGCAAGTGTGTGAACTATGGCATGAGCTTATCCCCATATCAGGCTAGACTGAACAATAGCAGTGCTGTATTAAACTTTTTCGTCATTACTCATCACATCATCATTACGTCATACATTCTCTAGACACTACACAAAGAAGGGACAATCTAAACCTTGTAATACTAGACAATGGATGAGAACCCACAGGAGTAGTAATGGCATTGAAGTGACAGATTTTGAAACTGAACTACAAAAGTGTGCTCGTGACTAAATGTAGCATACACTTTACATTTGGGTCGGGGTTTGCAGAATGCTCTTGTGCAAGCTGCATACAAAGAAATGCTTGTCTTTGTAAATAGCAGCAGAGGCTTTAGGACAGACAACTCAAAGAGCAGCCACTACTGATGAGAAGAAGGATACGAGTTACATGTACACCAAGACAGTACTGCCTGATCATAATCCTTGTTGCTAAATTTATGATTATGTCATAAAGCCGAAAATGGCAGAGTAGTTGCTAAAAATAGTAACCAGTGAGGTTAAGCCCTGGTTCTCTCCCAGCCACCACTGGAAGAGAAGGAAATGAGTCCACAATGGGACAGACCCACTACAACGATATAGACCTCCACTACTAGTGTGTAGTCATATCAACACAGTCTCAGAGTCCCCTCAGTGTAGCAACATGGATAAAATGGCCTCCTTACAATGACACTAGCACATGATAAGGAGTGTGCTGTACTTTCCCTCTGCCTTACAAGAAGTATTGAGCAAAGTTGTATTACTAGTGGAAATGCTTGGGAGAGAGGAGCAAAGTAGCGTTGTACCTGGAGAGCTAGTACGCACTCCAAGTGGTCCCTACCAACTAGTTGAGGCTGAGCACTCCCGCAGAGATTTGACTGGGTGACCAAGTGACTCTACAATGATGTGAAAGTACTGAGAGACTGTTTGAGTGATGCCTCCACTTCCTGGCTAAAGAAGAAACAAAGCTACAGCTTGAGCTTTCACAAGTGATGCACACCCTACAATATTGGCAGTTATACATTTACATCTACGTTTGTTGAGTTTGGTAATGTTCCTCCTAAGACCTTAGGTCTACGTACATGTAAACAGAGGTTTTACACAATAAATCTTTCATACAGAAACGAGCTGCTGCTATACTGGTCCATAATGACAGAGGCAGTGTAATCATATAAACTGAATGCAGCGTACACGTACACATTAGAGACCATCACACCCTATGTACCAGGACTAAGATATATCTTCCCAGATTTTTGGACCTAGTTTTGGACATTCCCCTGATGGAATAAGTGTACAAATGGTAAACTCAATGCCATCAGGGCAGTGGAATCCACACGGCCACGGACTAGGTCTTATTCTGCACCCCATGGAAATCTAAATCGCATCACATCACATGGTCTATAAACTGCATGCTGTACCATGCTATAGGTACACATACATACGCACAGTACACATGTAGTTTGTGGTTGGGCCAACTCCTTTGGCAGGACTGGGCTAGGCTCATCAGCGGTGAAGGACAAACACGACAGAACACTGCCTTTTGCTGTACTAGAGGAGAGGTCTACATGTGTATATACCCTACATGCACTTACAGGTCAGAGTACGATAGTACATTACATGTGGAAATGGGCTGGCAGTCAGAATGGCTCCAAACGAGTGGGCTCTAGTTGGGGCTATAATACCCAGTCTGCCTAATATGGTACGCACACTTGCCAGGCACGCTAATGGACGAAACAGCAAAGTACATTTTGATGGCAACAGAGTACATAAGATTGCCACAAGGCCAAGATATATCGCCTTAACATGTGCGTTGTACGCAGACTATCACCCACCATCCTTGAGTAATGAACAATGGAACCCTCTCTCTCAGGACACCATAACACATTCTCAAGGAACAATTCATGGATTCCTCACTAACACTATGGACTCGTTCTTCTGTCCCATTTTAATGAGAAGGGTTCCACATAAGAAACGACACGCGTGTATTCACAGACACATGACAATGGTGGAGGAGTAGTAAGGGGAGAAGGGGGTGGCCTGACCTGATAGAGAGAGAGTAGTCTGTGCGACAACTCTCGCTGTTCCTGACCAGGAAACTAAAGTCTCGTTTGCTGGCCAGAACTGCCTCTGCCTCTGCTCTGGTGATGGCCCCATGGTACCACCTGCAGTGTGTGTGTGTGTGTAGAGAAAATAGAGTCAGTATCATGAATTTGTGTTCATATGAGATTGTAAAGACCGGTCTCCATATAGTCTTACTCAGTCTTGTGCAGTCTGCAGCGGTCTGGGGAATAGACTACGTTTCTATTTCAAAGACCCAGAATTGCGTGGTCTAATGGGTCGTCGTAATGGGTCTTGCCAGTTCAGTCAGTGTTTCCATATCTTATGTTCAGACTGCACAAGACTGAGTAAGACTACATAGAGACCAGCCAGTCACCACAGTGTGTGTCAAAGAACATCAAAGTATTTTGGATGGTCACAAGAGGAAAGCAAGTGACGAGGGACATCCCCTGATATTCAACACTAATTACCACACACTCGAATAATCAGCAGCCGGCTCAAAGACCATGTGTAAGTACATTAATCCCACATTTGCACATGCCTGCACATCCACTAGATAAACACAATGGCCATTGCTCAAAAGGATAGCATGCCACAATGACTCCACAATGAGACTTCCATTTGTGGCAGTATGAGGCGATGACATCAAGAGCTCATCATACAAGGAGAGAGCAAGGGCAAAGCAAATGCAAGAACACAACGTTTGCACATTATGTACATGATTTTCATCACGTGTATGTGTGCGTTAGCCAACGGCGGCAAAATGCATAATTTCGACAAGGTCGGCCTACTTTGCTTATAAACGACTTCTGCATATCGCCCTAACCAAATGGAATGAATGACCACTTGACGACACACAGACAAGCAGGTAGTACACTCCCTGCACGTGCAACTACAAAGGTTTATTGGTGAGACGACGCAAGTGCAAAATACCCGTTTTACAGGTAATTAAGATTACGTAGAGCATCACAGCATGGACAGTGCCGAAACAATTTAGAGATGTAGGTGACCTTGGTTCACTCGCCAATTACAGCTTGCTAAATGGAGCACACCACTGATCAGCAAGCAACATTCCATCCACTAAAGCAGAAAGTCAAATCACGTACCAACTATACATATCATACCCCGTCCAGCAAAAAACATGCACACCAAAACCTTACACGGCAGACAACCAGCAGCAAAACACAGTGTCTTATTCCAGTATAGTAGAGAGGGTCTCTCTCTCTTGGGTGCTGACAACACTGGTTGGCCCACCGCACTCCACGTGGTGGACTTATATGGAAACAATCGTATCCCATGTAAAAGAATGTGAAAGCAGCGTGTACTTGGGACTGGCCACATACCGAAAACAGCAGCACGTCTACAAATACAACACACACCACAAGGTGAATCACTCAAAGAAATACACACATGTAATTGCGTGTCCCATGAGTATTACTTCATGTACACCTGCATTGTAGCACACAGACTGTTATAGCAGCATAGATGTAGAGAATAGAGGATAGGGGAGGGGAAGGTGGGTAGGAAGAACGGAGGTTGTTATAGGTCAAGCACGTGCACGTCTATACATTGTGTATACTGTATACAATCTATAGCCATGTAAAGAAACGCGAGTCGGTACAGCATTCCAAATAGTCCCTGTCCAATCAGCATCCACAAACAAAGGCTGTCACCACCAACCACAGCACTGTAGACAAAGGCAATACTGGAGGTGGTATACAGTACGCTAACAGAGAGTCCCTCTACAGCAGGAACCACGGTATGGGGATGTTGGCAACACTATCACTCCAGCAGTCAAGAGCGGGAGGATAAGGAGGACGAAATGGAGTGAGAGAGAGAGGGAGGAGGGAGGGAGGGAGAGACGCAGTTTAAGAGGAGGCTGCGCGCAATAAACATTCCTAAGCTGTTCGCGCTTACAGTTATAATGTAATCAAGCTGCACAAGGTGAAGAGGTTCTAGCTGATGTGCAGGTGAGCCAACTTACTATTCCTTACTATTGTGTAAGTATGTCCCGGGAGTGCACCACATGCAGAATACTCTTAGCCTCAGCAAACCCAGGCTGCAGCTATTGAGAAAGTGCTGAATCAGGAGAGGTTGACTGGAGCTTAAACTCTAGGTCACATATGAGGCAATGGGCATGCAAAACCTCATCTGGAGAGAGTTTGTGTCATTCTCACTGTCAGCACTATTACTACAGAGCACACACTATAATTATACAGTGGTGGTGGTATGTGTGTGTCTGGATGTGGGCACTGTTTACAAATAGGCAGTTGTTGTGGCGCAAGTGATGATGAGATCAGAAGGCATGATGTAAGACATCAGCTGCTGATACACCACAATCTGTGGTCTACTTCAAAGGGTGGGGGTCTGTGCATGTGGCAAACAAGCATGTGATGGAGCTGTGTGCGCTGTGAGAAGGCTGCATCTGGAATTTGAGTGTACACAACAGGGTCACCTGGTGAGCTGAGTCTGACAACATTTTCAGTGCCCGCGCTTCCCTTATATGACCCTAATCTACCCCAACAGGGTACATTCCACACCGCTGAAAAAACACACACATACACCGCCCATGAACTTGCTCCACCCGTGTGCACGCTCTTTAAAAATAGAACCTTCTGGCTTGACCTTGGTATGATCATTAACATGCTAGCAACAGTACAATTCAATTAGCCGAGTGCCGAGCAAAGTGTATGTACTGCACACATTGACCAGTGTGTAGGGCTACACATGTGTAACATGATTGGCAACGGCAACAAGCCCTCCCAGTCACAAGGCCAACTCCCACTACGTACACAGAGACTTCTAACAATTGTACACCATAGTACACCGTACCGTGCCATCCACCTTCATCGCACAGCGAGCATTTTCCTTCCTAGCATTCCACTGACACTGCTGTTTACAAGCACGGTCAATGACATAGGGGTTGGAATGAGGAGATAGGGGCTGCCACTCATACCAACGATGCTCAAGGAAGCTGCAGCCACATCACACAGTGCTACCTCACACACACAGCAGAATCAACAGTTGGTGGCTCCACATGGGTGTATACAGTACAGAGAGGAAATTAAACACTCTGTTCTTCCCCTTACCTCTTACCCAAGTCACACTGAGATTAGTAAACAATAATTCAAGAGGATGGACGTCTGGGCTTTTGCATGTGTGTGTACATAATGCATGCACCTGGCTTAAAACATGCACGCAGACTGTTGCGTTTTGACCAAGTGCCATCACCTATCTATCCATTCACCCTCATACTCTCTGTAAGAGGAAAGAATTCAGGGAGCCTCAGAACTGCTAAAAGTGCTGTCGTTACGCTGTCGTGTCCTGCCTTGACTTTACCCGGGATTCACCACACGTAACGTGGTTAAGGTTACACCATACACGCAATCAATCAACATGATGCGAAGAAAAGCACAAGTACTATTGTGGCTAGGAGTAAAGCTGTTTGGAATGAATGAGGACTGCCTGAAGTGTGACAGTCAGTGACAACTGATTGGGCCTTTGTCTTGCGTGGCAATAAGCCAGCCAGTTCTTTACAGTACTAATTACACCAACTACTAATGCAAGAAACTGGTCATCGCGACCTGAATGCTACAATAAACACACAGGAGGAAATTTTTCGCCCAAAAAGGGTGTGAACCAGCCAGGGACGCCTAGTAAAGAATGCACTCACACATTGGCATTGGCAGCATCGAATAAGGCAAGGGCTGATACAACAATGTCCATTCAGTTTTACAGTGTGTGTTTTCAGGAGGGGAGGTGTGAGGACAGGGTGTGCTAGACTCAAAGTGAATGGAGGGAGGATGTTGGGTCAGGGAGGCTTTTTACCAGGCAGCAATCTCCACCTGACACCTTGCAGAGATTCAGTACACCCATACAACAACATACTACACCATACAGACTTTAGGCCACAGGCCCTGCTCTCTGTACTGTACACCCACACCATACAGACTTTAGGCCACCGGCCCTGCTCTCTGTACTGTACACCCACACCATTCAGACTTTAGGCCACCGGCCCTGCTCTCTGTACTGTACACCCACACCATACAGATTTTAACCACAAGCCTGATAATTACAACAGGCTCTCGTCATTGTAGAGAGGAAGGAACAAGACAAAGGAAATGGGGTTAGGATGAGGTCTGACTTACAGTTGTTCCTCGAGAGCCAGCTGGCTGTCAAAGAGGACGGAGGGTTCGGCGCGGGTAGAGTTGGAGACCGAGGGAGGTGCAGACACGAGGTGGGTGTCGTCGCAGCTCCAGTGCCTCCCCCCGGGGGCTCCTCGGGCAGGGGTCTTCGTTGGATGGGGTGCGTCGGTGCACACATTGAGCTCGTCCTCGGGGAGCTGGGGTTGGAGTGGCTCAGGGAGTGCGGCGGGTGGACGTCGGTGATGGTTCGCGGTCGGAACTGTTCCGGGGGCTCCGTCGGAACACCGCGGGGGTGATTCCAGTCCGAGAGGGAGCGGGACGGTCGGACTTCTTCGAGGTGGGGTCTCGAGTGTTCTGTGGTCCTGGAGCCGACAGACTGTCGCATGGGCGGGCGGTGGTCTCCGGCAGAGGGCGGGGAGCGGCGTTCGTGGAGGGAGGAGTGGGTGTGGTGACGCTGGCTTGGGATGACCTGACTGATGTTCCGATTCCTCACGTCCCACGGGTCGTCGTATTCGGCATCTCCTGACACCTGGACGGGGCTACGGGGTGGGACGGGCGAAACAGACTGGGACCGCTCGTGAGCAGAGAGAATGGAGGTGGGTGAGATGGGGAATTACGTTATCGCTCCCATCGTTAGGGGTGGCGGGGATTGGTCTCCTGTTGCGGGCTGGTTTGGGTGGATTGTGCCCCGAGGCACGTCGTCGCTGTTCCCCCTGTACGTCCCACGGCGTGCTGTACTCTTCATTGTCAATGATGTGACCTCCTGAGCGAGTTCTGCGATGTCCCAGTCCTCCCACCCTACCTTGGAGGTGTACTGGGTAGCCACCGGCTCCCTGGATCTGGTTCAAGGTCCTCTCGTGCATGTTCATCCGCCTCCTCTCTCGCTCCGCTGCTGCACGCTCTCTCTCGCGAATAGAAGTCATTCTTTGCTGCTGCATCGCCGCCTGTGGATCCAGACCCACACCGCGGCCCAGGGTGTCCACGGGGGCCTGGTAGTACGTCTCGTGTTCCTCCGAATTCTGCTGAGCGCCGCCTGCGCCGCCACCGGACAGAGGTCTGGGGGGTAGAGGAGGATCCTCACCGCCGCTGATTCGATGATGGCTGTGGCGCTGGGGCTCCACGCGGTCTAGCGGGGTCGGCTCGCTGTAGATAGCGTTCTCCACGACACTTTCCGAGTCTCCGGTGCTGAGTCTAGCACGGGAGGAGGCGACGGGGGTATCCGGCGCCGTTTCCTCGTGGCCGCGGCCCTCTCGGGGAGACAGCATTCGCCGGATCGGTCTGAAGAGAGCCATTTATGAGCTCTGAGCCACCGAGTCTAATTTGCACAACGGAGGATTATAAATCCTACACCTATGTAAGTACAGTTCTAGCTAGCTGCGAAGTGCCGCGCGCAGCTCTTCCTGTACGGCTGAGCGACTTCCCAACGAGGACACGCTATGAATTCACTTCCGGCGTCGCCCACGGTAGAGCTATAGAGAGAGAACTCCTGCCACGCTAGCCCTACTTACACACGACCGACTAGCTACGATCATCAGTTCCATCCAAGGTCAGACAAGCGGCAAAATAAATAGTCCACATCGCGCGTATTATCAGAGTAAGGGGGCGGTTATTGTACAGCACAAACAGAGCAGCACACAAAATTGTATACAACAACATAACAAGAACACAGTGTGTTAGCTACACCATTTTGTTAGGGCATCGGCACCCTTTGAGTTCCACTCGTCCTGCGTGACAACAGAGTCAGAGAAAGAAGACAGCCCAGCGAGCACTGCGCCACCGAGGAATGCGGCATGCTGACAGTTTTCACTAGCGTGGATCTCGACCGTGTTCCCGCTCGGAGCGAGAGCCGAAATCTCTGCTTTTAACCTCTCCTTGAGTCCGGGGAGGAGGGAAGTGCCGCCGCTGAGATAGATGTTTCTGAGAGAGGAGTCTCCGTTGGTCGATGGGACAGGCCTGGATGGCTTTCCAGACCAGGTCGTGGAGCCCTGTCACATCCTTCCCCCACAGTCCCGGGGTAAAGAGACCCTCCGTGGCCTTGAACCGAGCGTCGTCTATCACGATGGCCTTCCGATGGTCGGGCAGCTGGAATCGATCGACGTTGATCTGATGAGAGAAGAGTGCCGGGCTGCTCTCGCATGCCTCGCAGTCCTTCACGTAGTCGAGCGACACGAAGCACGCATCTTCCTTGACGAATCTGTTGATGTAGGTCTCAGTCTCAGAGAAATATCGGATACCCTTTGCCGTGAGTAGTTTTGTGAGGTACTCTGTGATGGCGTTGCCTCCAAACGGGAGTCGATGTATCCCACCCTCAATGGCATAGCCGTCAATCACGGGGACTATATCGATGTGGTCTCCTATATCCACCACTATGCCGGTAGTGGTATTGTAGGAGTAGAGGGAGAGGAGGGCTTGTTCTTGGAAGAGGACGCTCTGGAACTGAAATACGGTGCCCATGAGAGCCTCGGCCAGCTCCGATCGCTCCTGCTCGGGGATGGTGGGAGGGACTGTCATGAGGATGCCACACTGGTGCGACTCGAGGTTATAGTGGTTCAGTACAGTGTCCACAATGTCCACTATCGCCTGGTTGGCTGCCGTGCTGTTGCGAGACATCTGGAGCGTCCCTCGTCGCGGGTAGACCAGCTTGGCTCCAATTCTGTTCTCTGGTAGTAATGCCGCCATTCCGCAGTCATTGCATTCCCCAGTAGTGGTATCCACACTGCTTACTGATGGCAAAAACAGCTCTGGGTAGGTGTCCTCTCCAGCCAGCCCAACCCGCACTGAGCATGCCCCGATATCCACTATAATGAGGGGGTTCTCCTCCATCATTGAGCCAACTGTGAGGGCAGTAGGGTGAACGGACTCTAGCTGGAGCGCCCGGTGCCAATCTGAGAGCTCCACGTGGTTCGGAGCCTTCATGACGAGTGTGGTTCCATTGCTCTGAGTCATACACAGATGCAGCTTCTCCGGGATGAGCACCAGCTTGCAGTCCTCCAGCTTCAGGAACCCCAGAGCCCTCTCGGAGAGCCGGTCCTCGTAGTAGTACAGGTTGCCTTCGATGGCACGGAAGTAGCGTCGCTTGTACCCCTTCAGGAGTGTCTTCTTGGTCTGGGCGACGGGGAGCTTCTCCATGTACCCACTGTGGCGGGCATTATCTACGCTACTGGACGAGGAGCGGGCAACGCGGCGAAAGTCTGCGTATAGTTCCTCCAGGAGACAAGTGGGGTCCCAGTCCTGCCCACGGATGGGAGACGGGATGGTAACCGGCACCCCCGCCGTATCCAGCGAGCCCCGGGGACCGCGACGAATCGTGATGCTCCCCATCCTCTTCACCAGCTTCCGTGTGGACTTGCGGAGTCCTTTTGTCTGTCGCGAGACAAAGTTTGGGATGGAGGCCTGCCTCCTGCGGTTGGCGGAGGAGCTGACGGGGAGGGAGACGTCGATATTGTCTGTGGAGGAGGAGTGTTCCATCGCGATGGCACGGCCACCTCGTACAGACTCTTCCACTGTCTCATGGTCACTGTGGAAATGGTAGCCGACACTGGAGTAGCTGACGTTCAGTTTGGAGTCGCTCCCAGAGAGAGACATGAGCCGTGGTGGGGGACTCAGGCTGTAGGGAGGAAGGAAGAAGAAGAGAGAAAGAGAGAGTAGCTATGTAGCTTAAAATTTATATATCATTGGGGGGAATAATATGCATTATGGGAAGTTGGCACACAAATCCGTGATAGCAGAAAAAGTCTGAACCCTATACTACGAAGGTCATCCATCATCCATCTTTTTGCATGCATGCAACAAGAATAGGATTCAACATTTTGCTGAGAGCAAAACATTGCATCTCAATCTGTTGCTAGCATGGAGCAACGTGCTCCGTCCAAGCAAATTATGCCTAGTGTATGGCCTACATGAAAATAGACTTGCTTTGCTCACCAATTACCTGCTGGCAAGCAAGGGCAGCGATATAATGACCTCACTGTACATGGTGAAAATTTTCATGGAAACATAAATGGCCAGGTCAAGTCACTAGAGTTAGACTAGCACATGCAGGTAATCAAGTATGCTTGCTTGCCGACCTAAATCACACTTTATCACAGTCAAGACCACACTATTCATTGAACTACATGCACCATAATTCACTGTGTATGTTCACAAGCTCAGCTGGTGGTCAATGAACGATGAAAATATGCCCTTTATTCAATGAGGATGTATATATATATATACTAGAGGGCAACAGATGGCTAGATATCCAGCTGTATATACAAACATTGGCCACATCTATCAAAACTGTGCAAATGCACATGCAATACTGCAGGGGGTATATACATGCTCTCCAGAGCTCTAGTTTCTATACTATAATACCAGTATATATTTTACAGACACATGGCATCAAAGTCTGGAAATTTTACTAGTGCAACACACTAGTGGTTAAGCGCACAACATATGTATGGCTTTCTGGGGTAAGAAGTCACATAAATGATCATAATCAATTCAGGTGAAGTTACGGGGCACTTGGGGTAAGTGGATGAAGGTGCTGGTGTGGCTATATACAGTGGGACTTAAAGGAAGACAAAAATGTACTCCAAGAACTCACCCCTCAACAACAGCCCTTCTTTCACTACAAAGCAACCAATCAGTCAATGAAAAACACTTGAAGGGGTGCATAAGCCTTGCCATTTTATTCTTACTATACATGCATTCAGATATAGCAGCAAAAAGTGTTTGGCACACAGTCTGACCCTCTCCTTCCTCTCCATGTTAGAGCTGGGCACAGTTACTGAGAAAAGACGACACACCCACCCACACACACCACACACACACACACACACACACACACACACACACACCCACACCACACACACACACACACACCACACCCACACACACACACACACACACACACACACACACACACACACACACACACACACACAGACCAAGTATGTTTTTATTCTTTTTCATTTGTTTATTTTCTTAAAGTATTTCTGCACATGTTCACCTTTTCTAAAAAGCATGCATGCAGCAAGGGTTAACAAATACACCAATCACCCACAAGTATTGGATGTGATAAGGACTCACACCTAAATTCGTGATGTCAGTGGTTCGATCCCGGTCTGTGGCGCTCTTTTTATAATGATGTAATATGAGTGTTGATACAAGAGGACCGTTTTTTCATCAGCTCTCGTGGCCAGCCCAAGTGGCTAAGTGGTTAGAGACATGGGGACTGTCACATAAGGTGCCCGGTTCGAATCCCGGACCCGCACTGAAACTGACAGGTGGTCCAGAGCATTGGCTGGGAACAGCTCTGGTTCCTCCCCTTACCCATGAATCTACCACTGACCCACACACATCTCAAAGGACAGCGTACAGTTTGGCATTCGGATTTCCCTACACAGGTATTTCTGTGTGTACATATAGAGTCAATTCTGTTTGTAACATAAGAGAGTAGCCCCCACCTATGTATGTAAATTATACCATTCAGCTTTTGTAATAATGTCAAAACTGTAGCACCATAAAACTACCACCCTTCATGAACGTGTTTGTGCACAACTGCTTTAGTGCCAGAAAAGCTAATGACAGACCTCCTACTGACAGACCTACTGACACACCGACCAAGTAGTGTAACCCTCACTGCACATGCGGGCCGAGGGTTAAAAACACAGGCAGTGTACTAAACTGTATTGTGTACCTGTCACTATGAATGGAGGTGGAGTGAGGTGTGCTGTGGTCTTTAGGTAGGCCAGAGTCCAGAGGACAACTGTCAGAGTGAGATCTTCCACCACAGGGAGTTAGGTCAGCACTGAGGTCAGCTGAAGGGGGGGTGGGGGGCAGGGAAAAGAAGAGGGAAGAAAAGACGAGAAGGGGTGAAATGGTTTTCAGCTGCCAAAGAGTTGAGCATGTGCACAAACCCAGCAGCACACAACAAATTTTCTCGACCAGTGTGACCCATGAAACACTGACTTACATTACAGCCCCTAAATTCCTAGTAGCCACTCTGCGGATCACGCACTGTTTTTCAGACACATCCACCTCTTGGGAGCATTTGTTTCTTATGCAACATGGGGTAAGTACTGTATGAGCTACGTACATACTATACTGCGTGTTTACGTTTTTTTCGCTGCAGATTGCTTCAGTGTTTTCATTATTCTGCTTGTGTTGAACCGAGTCTATTCGACTTGTAGGCAAACAGAAATACCTACAGGGACCCACTTTCCCAAGAATGAACCAAAGGGGACATCCCACAACAAACACATCACATTGGCGCTTACATACGTATATAGCATGAAGAAAGTTTTCAAAGGGAGAATACTGTGTGTGAATGGTGTGGCTTTTGAGCTTTCGGGGAAAGTTTTTCCCACCGCAGCAAGGATCGTTTGTATATACAGGCACACATGCAATGAGTTACTGCCATAAAGAACACAGTTTTTTCAACCACAGAACCTATTAGAGTGGCAAAGGAACACATACACTGTCTCAATAGCTGCTAAAAGCAGCACTGAGAACATCATGCACGCTATCTGCAGCAACTCACGTTTTCTCTACATCAGGCAACAAAAGTATACAACTACCAAGGGATGATCATGTCATCTTTCGTAACATCGGCCAACATCACTTATTCCATGTAGGGAAGCTACACTAAACCCACACATATTGACATTCATCCAATACACAAGAGCCTCCAACTCAAATGTATTCATAGAGTTTATACGCATTCACGGGTTAAGTACATACAGATAGGAGAAGAGAACTCCGGAAGACATGGCACTACCTGCGTCAAGCAGGTAACCGTACATAACCTAAAAGTCTTTTGACTGCCGTATCAGGCTCTTACCTGCTGTCGTGTTGTGAGTTTAAAGGCCAGCTTTTTTGAAAGAAAGAGTTTTCCTGGGTATTACTGTAGTTGCTTTGACCATACACACACGTCATGTTTTGTGTGCTACACTCTCCAAATACTGGAGTCGACAGTAAGAATAGAAGTCAGAGTCTTCCCTGTCAAAATCGATTCCCTTATAATGCCACACATAAGATGCTTTCTCATGTGCTAAGGGAACTGCACACCCTGACAGCTACTTTTCCTCATCATTTCTAGGACTACTATAATCCCTCTGGTGAGCTTCCAGGAAGGAAGCGTGAAATACTTGGAAGATGACATGTAGCATGACGACATGACAGAGGGGGGCCTCTGTTCATGGGCAGGATACTGAACTAGTGAACCATGTGCAGGGAAGTCAATCAGCACCACGTGTACAGCTATACCTGTATATATCAGCATGCTACCCGTATCATTGACCTCTGGTGAACAGGTCAGCATGTGGATAGTAGGAAAAAAAAACCCGCATAGCATGCATACATAGAACAGATGGAAACCTAAGTTTAGAGCATAGCACAGGGCTGCTGGCTTGGTGGTGTAAGAAATGACACCATGTGAGTGTGGATACAGTCAGTGTGGATGTGACACACAAAAGGAAGTGCAGCACACAGCACTTGCCCACCTCAACACAACTTACCCAGAACAAATGACATCTCATGTGAATTTGTATAATATACAGACTAAGATGGAAGAGCCTATTGTTAACCCCAAGATCAGGTCATACAGTAGTAATCTGGTCATATATAGTAAGCTGGGACCATCAAGTTGTGAGAGACTATCAGACCATGAACAACAGTTAGGGTTGCCAGCAAGCTACTTTCATGATAACAGTTTTCATAGTGAGGGATGGTGAACTTTGGGAAGGGACCGTCTTTCAACCTAGCTCATTTCCCCAGTCTTCAGAAGCAAACACAGTCATGCTTTAGAAAGGGACAAAATGCAGTTTTTTTGTAATGCATGTCTCAACTACTTGGTAGCGAGGTAGAAAGGCAAGGCAAGGCAAACAAGTCAACTACACCCAGGACAGCTCTTTCTTTTCAAAGAAAAGAAGAGTTGCCCTGAGCTGCCCTGGGTGTACACATATATGATTTATAGCACAAGCTCATACATGCAAGATGAAAGGTATGCAAGTGCTATAGAGAAGGAACCTATGATGGAACCAGCTAGTCTTGAGGGCCGGACCATGAAACACAATGCAACTTTGCTGCGTGTGAGACAAAGTTGCCTGCAACTTCTAATGTACATATGGGTATTATGGGTCTACGACACATGTTGCACGCAATCTCGGTTGCATGGTCTATCACACCCATACACCTGAAGTTGCATCCAACTTTTTCTCTTGCATGAAAAGTTGCAATGGATCGTGTATCACTGCCTTATGTATCCGGTGACAGAGCAGTGAGAGTACACTTATACACAAGAGTTGAAACTACAATTTCTCAGCCTACCTGTAACCTTTGAGCCATAATCGTTGAGAAATGGCATGAGCACAGTTGGGGAAAGTTATCATTACCAGTTAAAGAAAAAACATTAATTTGAGGACGTGTACATATGTACATGAACACATTTAGTTGAGGAGATGTGACGGTATATGTAGAACTAACAACAGCAACAGCGGGTGGCTGGATATGCAACCCTCAAGAGGCGAGTACATGGTGAAACACAGTGTGTGTGTGTGATTGAAATACAAACACAAGTCAGAGCTCTAAAGATATGCGTGTTTAGACACTCTGCAGATCAAAACAGACCCACGTACACACCATCCGCAAATGGGAAACGTTTACCAGACCGACACACACACGGGAACATAATGCTAGGATAGTTTGAGCTGATGAAATACAACTTAAGAGCAGGCTGTGAATATCTGTACTGGATCATGCATTGAGAGCATGTGCAAAAACACAGTATATATGTCTTGATTTGCCTCAGAGGTTACTTTGTTTCCAAGACTACAAATATGCGGTATGTCCAGAGACTGCCAAACAACACACCAGGAAAATCTCCCAGCAGTCTGCACTATTTGCCAGCTCCACCCCCAACATACCAACATCACTCATCCACATCCTCCTGCCTCATTAAATCATCTTGCACATTATAATTGACATGTTACTACATTACTCTAAGAGGCCATTTTCGCTCCACTAAACACGCAGTCCTAAAGGACAATACAGTTTTCTCTCTCAGTGAGCAGACTTATCTGTCACGTTATTGAACACAGCCCTTCACAATAGGCAGCCCCACCTACATACGAACATCATTCCATTGAACATGTGTAGCTCAACATGTACACATGCATCCTTACACGAAACATGAAACTGTACGTAACCCACAAACAGCAAACAACTCACCATGAAATACAGTTCCCTCCACGCCACTGTCACTACTGTCCCCATGTGTCCCACTCCTCTCCTCCTCCCCTCCTCCCTCTCCGGCAATCACCGCCCCCTCCGTTGTCTTCACACCAGGATGCATCTCGACGTAGTTAGTCTCTGCTGCAACCGTTTCTTCCACCACTCCACTTCCCACACCTCCTCCTGCTTTAGGCTTCAGAGTTTCCATAACAGATTCCCCACACGTGGACTCTCTTTCTTCCCCTGGATCCCCCTCTCCTTCCTCTCCCTGGCTCTGTGGCTCAGCCTCAGCTATAGAGTCAGTGTCTGAGGGAGAGGGAGGTTCCTCCAAAAGCGGTGGGAGGTCTTGTGGTGTGCCTATTGGAGGCGTGGAACACTCGATATCACCACCACTACTACAACTGGAGAGATGCTCCGGCGAGGGGGTGTTGCTGGCACCACTACTGAGCTGGATCAGGGAGGGCTCCGAGCCTGCTCTGGACCTGGTCTCAGAGCTCTCGAGGCCGGTCGTGCTCGTGTCTGGCTCGACCTCCGAAGACGTGGAGGTCTGCTGGGAGGCTGTCTCGTAGTCTACGGCGCTACTCGCACCTCCGCTAGAGTCGCTTTCTGTAGTCTCAGCAGACGCAGCTGCTGCGGGTGATCGCAAGGACACGTGGGTCGGGGTCTCAAAAGCCTTCCCGGCGCTGCTGCTCTCGCTCCCGCTCCCTGTACCGGCGTCTACGGCCTCCTCGGTCCCTTCGTCGTCACCGTCGGCTTCTGAAATAAGAGACAAAAGCGTCCGGCCGTCCGGGGTATCGGCACAGGGCAGCTCTGCTATGCTCTTCAACCCGCGGCGTGAGTGGTCCAAAATAGAGAAGCTCCCGCTCAACAGGCGCTCCTTGAGTAGCGAGACTCTCTGTGTGTTGGTCACCAGGCTCTGCGCCACTTGTCCCACGGCTGCCCAGTCCTGCTGGTCCTTGTACGACTCCAACAGGCGCTGGCAGAGGCTCTGCAGGCGGTACTCGAGAGCAAGTTGGGCGCGAAGTGGGGCAACTGGCGAATCTTCTTGGCAATGGGCCACCTCCCTCTCCTGAGCCCGAGGCAACTCCTCCACACTGGACGTCAGATTGGAATTCTGCCGACGACACTGATTACTGGAATCACTGTCGGCGGCAGCGTGCCTTCTAACGCTCATAGTTACCCTGAGCTCTATCCGGCACACCCCATGAATACACAGCGAGACTGAGAGCCACAGAAAGGCCAAGCTAAACAAACGATTATCTGCACAGCGAAGCAAAAAATGTCCGTTATAAAAGCTGCACTATTTGTGGACTCCTGTGGCGTGACCTGCCCCTGTTTTCCCGGAGAAAGTTTTGAAGAGTGAGCTTTCATAACAGTCTTGCATAAGCAGCAAACCCCCATAGAGTACATCATACCTCCACACAATGAAATGAGTGCCCGCCTCCTTCACACAGAGCAAAACTTTACACTGATGATCAAATCTGCAGTCATGAAGATGATGTCTATAATGATCCCTCTTGCTGCACAACTATTAATGCACTTTTTTTCATATTCTGAGGCAGACGTTTGCTCAGAGATTGTTTAGCTACTCAATTCATTAGAGTTTTACTCCCTCCAATGATGGTGACCATTTCGCTCACTATCCCACACCCACCCCCATGTCCACTGCTTTATAATATCAGTGGAGAAGGGAAACGACGTCCATCTCGTCTTCTCAACAACACAGCCGAGAATACCAGTGACTTCATCTATGGTGTGGTGGGTCCAACTGATTAGAGAAATCTCTAATGTCAGTTTTCCACAGCATAGGCTAAGACAACCTCTCTCTTATCTCCCCCATCTCTAGTATGCCCGTGTGAAAGAGGAAAGCCAGAGTGCCTCAGATTTTCCAAGTTTTTTCTCTGTGTTTCCAGGAGACACAGTTGAAATTCATACCTTTACAGTACCATTGGAACTTCTAAAGGAACGGTGTATGCTCAGTTTCTTGACACACAAACAGCCCTGCAGTAACTGCAGAGATAAGGCCTCTTGCCCTGAGTCGAATGTGCTCAAGTACACTTTGAATTCTGTGCAGGATAATGTTGCAAGCACATTACAAATGGCCACCTATACTAAAACATACGACTTTTATGATTGGAGAGCAGTCTTATGGGCAATGGAGGAATCCAGAGCTCCTACTATAAATCCCACTCTTTGTGATTGCAAGGTTTAAAAGATGCCCAGTTGGCTTCAGGTTGACCAGCAACAATTGTAACTGCCTTGATCAGCTGCAGAAACTAGCTTCACATTCATTGCTACATGGTATATAGTACACCATCAATTCAACACCTTATAAGACACTGGATTGAGAATGGCTCATTGTGATGCTTTGGTGGGTGTGTTATTGTGAAGCCCTTTAGAAGCCTCTCTCTCTCTCTCTCTCTCTCTCTCGTTTTTCTTCTTGCTCGCAAACGTTTATAGCTTTCATAACTCATGTGATTATTATTATTACACATGGCTGAGCAATGTGAGTTTAGAAGCTGGTAGCCCAAGGAGGTCTGGGGCTTTGGAAGGTCCACTCATAGAAAGGGTGGGTGTTGGAGTACTTCACAGCATGGAGCCAGATGGAGGTGGCAGTAAGCTCTTCTTGTGACACAGAGCCAATGTCCCTCCCTCCCTGCTGGCACTCTGTACACCAGGCCTCTCGCTGGTAGTCAGTAGGCTCTGGAGGAAGGACTCTAGGACTGAACAACAGTGGGGTGTTGTGCACACAAGTACAATGACACACAGATGTAAAACGTGAGTGGAAAAAATAACAGCATTGCCACTCAGATTTTAATCCTAACAGATACTCCTTATCCTATCCTCTGCCCTGCCCTCTCTATCACTCTCTATTACTTCGCATTCACACACAATGAGCCCTAATATTGTCAGTACTGACTCTTCTGGGTAAGGCTCTGCACCCGTACCTATTCTCCAAAAGTGTTCCTCCATACTTGTAATCATTCACAATTGGATGACCTGAGATGAAAGAGAGAATAAAACACAGGAGAGTATGGTTCCCAGAAGAATATATATGACTAGCCAACCTAGCCACTGTAGATGGACTCTGATCTGGTGTGGTCTGCCGGTGACTGGTCTGCAGCGGACCAGAGATTGGTCACACTTCACCGACACACTCTCCCTCTCAAACACCGTGTGACACGCCTTTCCACCTTTATGAGAGGAGAATCAATGTCACATTAGCTGTTCACTTAATATCACACACTCTTAGTGCAGTTAAAGAGAGCAGTCGTAGCAACACCCAGAACACTGGACAGAGCTATAGAACCAGATACACGAGATTTCTGTCTCTCAATGTGTTACAATTAACCTGAATGTAAAAGTATGGGTATGGTTTTGCAGTTACTGCTTGGTTGGACCAACTGTGTGTTGGATAATGCTGCTAACTACCTCTGTCCACAGAATAGAGAGGAGGATCATCCTGCACTTTAGCTATTGGTTCCCTGACTTCAAGTCGTCCCTCAGGAAATTTCCCCTATACACCATCGAGTGAGACACTACTAGACAAAGGTAAGTGTTCTTGCCTTGACTCTAGCGACGTATTCCTTCTCAATGAAGTCTTGTTGCAGGTGTTTGTGGAACAGAGCAGCTTTCTCTGTGGTTCTAGCTATCACCAGTACACCTGACACAAGGCGGTCCAGTCTAGTATCAGTAATAACAGTGGGTAATAACATGTTCCCTACACAAGCTCGCTTGCCTGTGGACAAGTTTTAGACATTTCCCATCTGCCAGTAGCTCAGGGTGCTCCTCCCGTAGAATCATATCCACCGAATTTTTCTGCAAAGCACAGTAAGGCATTGGAACATCACATTGCAACACAATGAAGGCGTTTGCAAATGCACAGTGGGAAAACACGTTTTCATTAGCAGGTGCATGTTACTACTGTAAGGTTCTCGTTGGACTGTAACAATCATTCCCTCTTGAGCATGCACGGTACACATGAGGTAATGCATGACAAATGAGGGTGTGGCAAGTCAATGTGTATGGTACGGTGACACGGTAAGTAAGTATGATAGGCTACATTACTATATACACTACTCACTCTAAACCTGCCGATGGGGTGAACAGGGATGGAGGGAGGTTTGTTGACCACCACAAGGTCCTCGTCTACATGCAGAATCTCCACCCGGGTGTCCAACACCTGCATCATCATATTATAGAGAGAGACCTTCGTCCTTGCTAGCACAAACAAAAGACTGACGCCAAGTCTACTGACACTAAAGTACTAGTCGCAGGTCTGCTTTTTTAAACTTTTGTTGTCAGGATATATGGTGTGAGACCATGAAATTACTAAGATATTCCTTCTCCTTTACCTATATGTGGGTGATCGAAACAAGTGTCTTTTATAGAGAAGTTGCCTCTACTCTATATAGCATCCATATTTAGAGGTTCCATTGTATTTCAAGTAAACTACGACCCCTGTACATACATGTGAAAACTATGAGGTAGAAAGGCAAAGGCACAAAAAACAGATCAACTACACCTGGGACAGCTCATTATTTTCCAAGGAAAAATAAAGAGCTGCCCTAGGTGGGATTCGAACCCACGACACTCTGTCCTCCACTACAACATAATGTACTTCGGTCTCATGTCGATGGAAGATCATCTCCCAGGTCTGACCGAGGGAGAGGGAGTGAGAAGGCTCCACTGGCTCCCCGTCTACCAACACACGGCGGGTCTCAAACGCACACGCCAAGATCTGCTCGCTGACAAACGGGAGATGCTCCAGTACCACCTGCATAGGAATTGGCCTTGATAAACATACACTACAACATGTGGGCTTGGTCGCATGAATCGTGAGGTTTCAGTGCAAGGCGACTGCATTTCAACCACACAATTACAACTCCTTGTAAGAGTTTTGTATGTACCTTCGGATGGACTTAACCCACGACGCTCTGCTCTCTAGACAGAATGGTCTACCACCTGAGCTACCAGGGCAGCTCAGCAGGCACATATCAAAGTCCACTATACAACATTAATACAGGGAACACGTTCAAAGATTCCGGCATAAGTTCTGGCAGTGTAGCACCAGACACCCACATGAAACGTGCATGGCACAGACCCAAGAATCGCCTTTGCTTTATAACAAATGCATAATATGGTGTGTTAACTGTTGCTAGGCAGAACATATGAGTAATGCAGTTAGTTAGCAGTGCATGGGCTGTGCTGAAATAATATGATGGAGAGGTAACTTCATTACAGATGACTGTGTACTCAATAGTCTGCCAAGCAGTGTTTGGACAGCTGTACCAGTACAACTTACTAACCCAACTTATTCCTCGGCCTAGCTAGCCAACCCCTGAAAAATCCCAATGGGATAGTGCCCCTACAGCCCTATCATGGCACATGCAGCAGTGCTACAAATAAATACAGGCGAGGTTCGCACCTGCTCTATTTTTCTTCCCACCCATGCAGCCTTCACACGGTTCCTACAGGTGTCCAGGTACGGGATGACCAGGCGAAAACCTTGGCTGAAGACGTAACTCATGGCTCAAGCCACTATTCCCAATTGAAGCGCACCATAACAAGTCACGTGATTGCTGTTCGATGTTGAGACTTTGGATCCGAATGCGACCTGTCGCAAGTCACGAATGGCCTGCCTAAGCTGCATGGCTGTTTATTTTGGAGTTCTAGCTATGGCGAAGAAACAGTGTACCATCACGCCAGACTCAGAGTAATCCTAGACTAGACTGCCACAATCGGGAGAAGCCAAGAGCCGCGTCCTACGGACCACACGCCAGCTGTGATATGCGTTTCCGTGACCCAAACGTCCGCAGACACTTGAGATAGTCACTGGAGAGACGACAAAGGCCGACAGAGAGTTTCCTGTGAGGTGCTATTGATCTGTATCACCCGTCGGTTGCGTTCCCCGGCCGTAGACTGACGTCTTGTGTACAGTAGTGTCGACTTTAGCTTCAGTTATCATTTCGCCAGAGGTTATCTGAGTAGGAAATCTCGGACCCGGTTGTTTACCCTCCTCACTCCCTCTTCTCCCTGAGTGGCTGAATCAAGGAGAGCTCCCTGTCCTGGAACCCAGTGAAACTATGTCTGCTGTAGACAGAGGAGGTAGATATACAATGACATACCATGGATGTACATGTGAAATTCTAGAAGGCAGTGTGAAAGAAGAGCCTGACACCAGTAATGGTTGTATCACTGAGACATACTGGGCTAGTGTGGTTGACCTGTAGATACCTAGGTATCCCCACTCTCTAGTTAGACCCTTTTACGTGATTTGTACAAAGTGCCTGTGTAGTGGCCCTCTAGATGCTGTAGTTTCAGTATCCACACATTACATATACACACATATACTATTAGGTATATCCTTTTTTCTAATGATGCTGGTACATATGTAGTAGTTTTGTTTTGTTTTACAGGTAGTGAAATATGGTATACTACATGTATTGCTAATTGCCAGATGTTCAGTTCATGTTCCTCAACATCCTAGACATTGTACTTTTACAACTCTAGCCTACACACATGTTACACACTGGGGCATGGGACAAAAGAAACCAGAGTGAGTATAGGCTCTTGATAGTGGGCTTATCAGGGTGTCTGATTGCCGGGGGAAGGCTTGAAGGCACCAGATTAGCTGTAACATAACAGACTGTGATCACAAGAGGTTTAGTTTAGACAGTGTGTCTGACTGTACTGGGCCATTGAGTGGGCTACTGGCCCTGCTCTGGCATGTTCACGCGGCCATATGAATAGTGTTTGTTTGACCGAGTATTGTTGCATTCGTAATGACCATGGAAGAATTGCATGTCGTAAGAGCGGAAATTTTCGGCGCAGTTTACTGTACTACCTACTGTCTCTCCTAGCCTTTACCGAGAGTTTATACTGCAAAACATGTATTTCAGTAAGTTGATTATTTGACTTGGAGATTGGTTAATTAACCTGGAGATGCCCCTACATATAATATGCATTTTTTCTTGGTGACAAATTGATGTCATGGGGATGTGTACACATGTACAAGTGTCTTCATGTGATTGTACGTATATAGCTCAGTTTTATAGTCTCCAGTTTGTGTGGCT
Source organism: Geodia barretti (assembly GCA_030341885.1). Classification (NCBI taxonomy): domain Eukaryota; kingdom Metazoa; phylum Porifera; class Demospongiae; order Tetractinellida; family Geodiidae; genus Geodia; species Geodia barretti. The sequence continues at coordinate 82,381 of CASHTH010002754.1, read as the reverse complement.
GATCCTGGATTGAAGCTGTTCTTCGCATTGCTCTAAGACCTGTGTCATAAGTCATCATCTGTCCCTATGATCCCGTCCATTGCTCTAAGACCTGTGTCATAAGTCGTCATCTGTCCTATGATCCCGTCCGTTGCATAGACTGTGAAGGAAGTATTTATGCATGAGGACGATGCATGGACAGTGGTTGATGCATGAGCTTCAACCTCTGCCCATAATGTAGTGCTACAGTGCATACTCACTAATGCCGATTCTGTTTTTTCCTTCAAAAATTCCATCCAACCCTAAAAATGACTTTTGCAGTGATTTGACTTATAAGACACAAGTCTATGTACACATATAATTGTTGCACGAAAACTGAATGTATGAGGTGAAAGTTCTCTCTTTGAAGACTGTTCTGTGCCTACACTTCCTTCCTCTGCTAATGGCCTGTGCGGAGAAGATGTTGGCACGCAGTGTCCGTCTCTGTCTGTCAGCCACAGTCTCACCACGTGGTCCATGGGAAGGTGTTGTTATTGCTAGGAGTGGAATAGAGACGGGGCTGTCAGTGTTGAGTACTCACTGTAGCTGTACGTATAGTTGTACAGCTGTGCTTGCTTACACACATGCATGTGCCACAAATTTCGACATCCTTGTCATGTGTGCGTGTCCGGCCAATGCTTTTGAAACTGTATAGCTTTATACTCTGTATGGTTGTGTTTTTAGTCTAACGGCAAACGGCTTTAAAAGCACACACATGTAGGTATGAACATGAACTGTATATATCGTTATGATCAATCGTGCATACATCACCATTTGCCATATTATATACAATGTTGGATACTAGTTCACAAAGTCCCCCAGCAATTAGTGTGTACGTAGTTAGACACTGTTTGATCGTGATCCAAGGCATAGCACTCTCTCAATCAGCACAATGAAGTTTACCCACAAACACAGCAAACACAAATTGGTACCGCTCGGTGATGTAACACTGCATAAGTGTGCCTAGCGTATTCCCGTTGCATCACACATTAGAACAGTTAATCTTTGTTCGTAACCACGTCATGATTCATTTTCTCTCCTTGGTCTAGACATGGTGAAGAAGGGAAGGTTGCAACTCTGGCCCTGCCACTGCAAACTTCAGGTCAGTTTCCTACGTACATGAGTTTCACGTGTATCTGGAGTAGACACAAGAGAATAAAGGTCCTTTATACGACAGAATAACTGATTAACTCAGTTCTCCTCGCATAATGGCAACAACATAACAACACATTTTCTGCCACTGCATCATACAGTAGTTCGTGATTCCAACTGCATATAAGATAAAATATCTCTTAGTCGAGAAGGGGAAAGACTCGATAGTCGAACCCAATAATCTGATTTGTACTTACTTCACTTGCACCTCAGCCTGTTTCCTATTGATATCTCAGATACTGCTGTGAGAACACGAGTGCTAGAGTTGTAGTTTCCCTGGCCGTTCAATTAGCTAGCAATATCTAGTGCGCTAGTGACTTATCCATGTGAAATGTGTACCAGGTGCTCCGAAAACCACCGTATATAGTTGTAGGATTAGTTTCTGAATAGCTACATCTTCTTATCCACCACTGTAGTCCATTTCTCAGAAACGTATTCCTTGGTCGCAATGGTCTTTGGCATTAGCTAGTCCCCAGGTGTCTCTCTCTCTCTCGCCACCTCTGTTGACCAAGGTATCTCCCCACAGATCAGCTGTACTATAGTGCCAAGATGTCATTGACAGTTACATACAAGCCAGCTGTTACACATACAACCTGCAATGCATACCAGCAGAGCTGTAGCCTTATTGTCAGGCTCATTGAGGAAGGAGAATGCACAACAGTTTTGCTGGGGTAATTACTCATACCACCTTCCAGGGATAGGGATTTTTCTATGCATGCCTGAGTTATGGTGTACTGGGCATAGGCTTGAAGTAGTGAATGGCTCTATGGTGACTGTTAAAAATGCTTCAAAGTAGTGAGCTATACTGACATGCTCAAGACTGCGTGTTTATCGCTGTCGTTAGTGTAACTTTTGTGCCATTTACCGTCACCTTATGACTTTTGGTGGAGATAGCACTTCCTGATAAAGTACTAGACTCCATTTGGATGGACCAGCTATGGGAGCCATGATTAGTAGGTTTCAGACTGTTGATAGTACGAGGCCACTGTAGCTATGAGGTCAGATTCCTTTGTTGCTGGGGGTACTGTTATGTAGGGTCATAATTGAGGAGTGGATTTTGGTCATCTGCTTCTTGCCATTGCATGAGAACAGAGTTTATTGGTTATTATAGAAAGAGCTTTTTTTCTCTCAACAGGAATCGTATGGTCTAGATGATGCACATGAAACTCAGAATTACTGTATGTATTATAGTTACATGTCACATGGTCTAATACCTTCATGTGAATTGTGAATTTTACCGTGCATTTTCTGTTTGATGCTGGGAAATTCAAAACTCTATAGTGCTTTCCTTTTTGAAAGTAAAACAGGATTTCCCTGCTCTACTACCCTGCATGTGTTGTTTGTCAATGCTTCATTTTCTTGTGTGCATGCATACACATGTTGTGAGGGCAGTAAGCCTCGAACCTCAACCTGTTCAGTATGTATGTACATAGCGTACACACATGCGATGCAGAAACACTTGGAAGGGTGTGCATTCGATATTCTGTAGACATGTATACACAAGTACGTAACAACATGTATAATAACATAAAGACGTTTTAGGAACTGGTCTATTGCATTGTGGTGGTGCGGATGCAAAAGACACACTCACGTACATATACATAGCCTCATACCCAGATTCTTTAGGGGGGAGGAGATACTGTTTGGCATTGTACATAACTCTATTTCTATGTAACTGTAGGGTGAAGTGAGGCTGGAAGTGGTGGTCCCAAGTCTCCCTCCTGAAGCCACGTCTCTCTTCCTCCTCTTCCCCGCAGCCTCCTCCCCCCATCCAACCACCTCCCAGGCCCACAGGGTCCCTCTGGTCAGAGACGAGACCTCACACAACATGTACCATGCCACTTCACCAGGTACTGTACCTGCTCTCTACTGTCCTCGCTACCCCCACACATGCATGCGTAGAAGAGGTTAAGTAATCGCGTTGGGTCTGTATATAGTATGTACTGAATAGCACCTTAGGAAAGGGCGATTTGCACGTGTACAGTATATGCACCACAACTTGATGTAGAGAAGAACTCTACTTTGGGTTATAGACTTCTACGTACGTATACAACCGAGGAATATCTCAGGAGTGGTCGCATTTGCCAGGAATCAATTCTGGCTCATTTTATGCGCACTGCTCGAGGCTGAGTCATGGTAGGAACTCGCGCCTTGCTGCTCAGCCCAGCTGCCATGTGCAACTGAATCTGGAATGTATTATACACTTGCACGATTGCGTTCCTTCAAACACTCTCTAGTATGTATGTACATATATAGTTGTAGGTATACAAACACTCTCTAGTATGTATGTACATATATAGTTGCGTTCCTTCAAACACTCTCTAGTATGTATGTACATGTATAGTTGTAGGTATACAAAACACTCTCTAGTATGTATGTACATGTATAGTTGTAGGTATACAAAACACTCTCTAGTATGTATGTACATATATAGTTGTAGGTATACAAAACCTTGTGATGTCAGAGGCATAAGTTTCTAGTATGTATATACATATATAGTTGTAGGTATACAAAACCTTGTGATGTTCATGAAGGTGATCAGTCAGAGGCATAAGTTTCCAGTAGGGGAACATCCGTAGGTGTGCACTGAACATATAGGCCATAGGATACACACACCACTACCAGATGGGAACTTAAACTATAAGGATAGGAAGTTGCGAAGTTGTGATTGAGGTCATGACTGTCCTTATCAATCAGTGTAGGAGTCTTGTAATTTCCCCTCCGATGTCCTTAGTTCCTTGTGGCACATGCATGTGTATTACACATCATTGCATTCTGCTGTTGAACGAAACCTTGATTTACATAATCAAACACCTAGAATGGTGGACGAAATTTAGAACGGTTTGACTTTACAATACTAATTTCTTGTTGGAGTTCAAGTCGACTCTTAGTAGCTTATTTCCCAGGAAATTCAGGCCTGGGAGAATTTCTTGTTGAGTTAAGTTCACTTGTTGACTGATCTGTAGTTCATTTCCTCTAGCCTCTCCTGGGAATGTTGTTGCAAGGCTAATCAGACTTCTTAAGGACAGGAAGCTGTGTGGTGCTATGTGTCCACCAATTATATGTCAAACGCTCAAAGCTGACTTTCCTTTTTTGGTATATACTGCTATCCATCCATCAGTTGTCTCCTTGCCATCTTTCCTTCTGTTTTCTTGAAACTAAGTATCTTGCACATATTGTATAGTATAATGCCTCAATGGTAATGTTAAACTTCCCAATAATGTGTAATGTGAAATTCAATATGACATTCTCGTTAAACATGTGCATTAATGTGTTGAGTTTGTATGTTTGTCCAGTATTGTAGCTCATGTGGTGTGGAGCGGTTTAAATACTGCCAGACACGTTTTGTGTTCTTTTTGGAATGTCACGTTGCCATGGCGAGGCTGCGTTGAGTTTCATGGTACAACATGAGTCAGTATAGAATGTCGGTGTCTGGACGATGGCTTGTTTGAACACCAGCAGACTCTGATCTCTTGACTCGTGTGTGTAGCTAACCTGAGATATCACTCACGTTGTTTCTAAACTCTAGTGGATGGAATTTGATCCTTCTCCTTCTCCTATATATATACACACATTGTATAAAATAGGTATATAGATGTACTGTACATTGACTTACATACATGTATGGATAGCAGTGATTAAGGTGTGAGCTATTGGATGCCTTGACTGCAATAGCATGTGTACACATTTGCTCAGCTGTGTTTTCGTGTGTTTCAGCACAATTGTTATAATGACAATTTAGGGGTGTGTATAGTGTGCACTACAACTGCTTGTGTAATCTTGCATGATGAATGCATGCACAGCTTACATACTCTGTTACAGTACTGTGAGATTTCAATTAGATCACCTGGTATGTATGTAATGGATGGCATTTCTCATGCCGTCTAAGTAGCAACTGCATGTTCGAATTCCTAACATTCCACTGTCCATTCCCGGCATACCAGACTCCCTAAAGCTATGGAACACGTCATATGCCACACATGACAGTGTTTATACTGTGCCTGGTAATAAACATCTGGTGGCGTGGTCTTGTGATCTCCTCATGACAACACACACACACATGGAGCTTTGTTTAGTGGTGGACACATGGTATATTGTAACTTTTCTCTTCAACTGTGGCAAGTAGCAGTACTTGTTATTTTCCGAGAACCTAAATTTTGTTCCCTCGTTGTGATATGCCTGGTGAAGTTCAACAAACAGCTGATATGTATGTGAAAAATTATGCCCCTTTTTCAACTGTACATAACAGCGATAATTTTGGTGATCTTCTCTCCCTGGGTTGTTTCATGTGGTGAGCCTTCTTTCCTTTTCTGTGTCACGTCACAAATGCTCTATTGTTTACGTACGTGTGTGTGTGGTACACTGTGAGAGACTGCTGGTGATACACGTATTGGGATCAACAAACTGTAGTCAACTGTATAATGTCAATTAACTCGGTTAGGCCGCATTCTTTAGACACATTTTCCCCGGAACTGTGATGCCTCTTATAACTGTTCTCCATGTCATCATTCTGACATAATGCTATTGCACCATGTAAAAATTAACATTCCATGCTACGCAAATTATGGAGCAAAGTTTAGTTTTTTTTTCAATGGTTGAGCACAGCTCTTGGTAGAGCCAAACTGAACAAATCCTGAGTGTTTGTAAGCGCGAAAGCGTACCGCTGGGGTTGTGTTTGTGAATTTGAAGGGCAAGTGAAGATGGAGTTCAAGGGGAAACCCCCCTTCCCCCTTATGTTAAAATCCTGAACTTAATCTACAACATATTATTTTGGTAAACTAGCAAACTTTTCCACATCGAACTCTATAATGACCAAACTTTGTATTTCTCCTCCTCTCTCTCTCTCTCTCTCTCTCTCTGTGTGTGTGTGTGTAGGTCTGTCCACCCCGGGACCAGTGAGGGTGTCTTTGTGCTACCAGAACACCTCTGACTCTCTGACGGTCGTCTCCACCACTCAGTTTGTCTACACCACGGCAGACCACAGCCACGTCGTGGAAGAGGTCCTGTCCCACGTCAGAGGGGGGTTGCCCCTGCAATCAGAGATGATACCCTCGCTGGAGAGCCCCGCGGAGCTGTCAGAGTTGGACAGTGTTCTAACAGTGGCAGTCCAGGGACTGGAGAGATACCTACAGACGGCCATAGGAGCCAACCAGAATCCTAGAGGTAAGCTCCATCTCTCATCTCTTAACTTTCGACAATGTAAATTTACTACTTTTATAATTGTGGGCTGTGCTTGTGCGTAAAACCTGCCCTGCAGTGTGTACATTAGTGTTGCAAACATCTGTAGCCACGTCTTGTAGAGTGTAGCTGACATTGGTATTATTAGAGTCCCTGCGTGTTGTGGGAAGATTCCTGGAGAGATTGACGTCATTACATTCTCGAAATTCCTGTTTGCTCCCCAATTGCAAGTTCTCTCTGTACGGTGTTACAGCATGGCTAATAGCAAAGACAAACTGGGACAGATTGGGGGGTTGCACATCCACTTGACTTTATTACTCCCCAATTTCTTTCCCTATATGCACTTGTGTGAGGTTTAATCGTGCAGCTATGCATGCTGTGTGGGTGTGTGCGGTGTTTTCTGTCGAGCTAGATTGCATGTCAGATACACACTAGGAGAGATAGACTATTGAATGTGCACATCTGTACCTGTTACGTAGGTCATACACTTGCAATGTTCCTGCGTTTGTAGCTGTGTGGCTGTGTTCAAGGTTAAACACTTTCCCACATACACTTGCTGGTTGGAGGCATTACGCACGCTGTTCCACTAGACTTGTGCATGTGTAGTCACCTCTGATGGTGTGAAATTGCTGTGGTGAGTAATGCTGCACAGTTATCACAGCTGGCATCCTTTGCCTACTCTCAGCGGAATGTGTGACTCTTTAATTATAGGTTCAGCCACACTTCCCCACTCTGTTATGTTGGATTAGCTTAGAAAGAGCCTTGCCCGCACCACCAGTAGCGATATGTCCTCGTATCTAGACCATCTGTGGGAGAGTATTACTGTGCCGCTGGTCTGAGCTAATGAGGAGGAAGTTTGCTGGTGTGTGTGTGGCTGTCTCAGTGTACTGTGTGTGTATTGAGGAGTGTATAGTGGTGTCATGTGGTGAGCCAAAAGACCAGGGGGGTTTACGACTGATTTGAGGCTCTGGTTGCATCGCTGTACACCTGTGTGTCCTACATTATCCATCCTTCCCTCCCCTGTATTCTTCTCTTCCTTCCTATTGTCCTCCAGCATACCCCATGCCCCTAATTCTCTCTCTCTAGCTCTTTCTCTCCCTCCCACTAGTTTATTGGTTTGCCCCTTCATCATGCCCCTCATGCCACTTCACCACCTTCCACCTTTCTCCCCATCTCCTCCCCCCCTCCCACCTGTTTATTGGTTTGCCCCTTCATCATGCCCCTCATGACCCCCTCCCCTCTCCCCCTCTCTCTCTGGACAGCTCCACGGTTCACCCTATTCCACCTAGCCTCACACCACAACCTCATGTGTCTGGCAAAGCATCTCGTGACACTGCCTCAGGCCATTCTGTCACTCTGTGTCCGCGACGAGCAAGATCTCACTCCAGTCGACATTGCTAGGGACAGCGGGAACAAGAAGATGCTAAAGATACTCACCTCTACCCTGTAAGTTAGTTTTCACTCTACTACTATATGAGAGGTACATATGCACTGCAAGGGTACATAGTATATTCTCAATGTAAGTAAGTATAGTACTTATGAGTGTGTCTATTTTGTCATAACTCCCAGTTTACCTCACAAAAGTACATGTTTTTCGTATTCCATTGTCTTTCCATTGTCTAGTCTAACCCCTAGCCCCGCCCCCTTCATTGTCTGTGATTTTTATGAAGTATTAAGAACCACTGTCTGCATCTTGTCATCAGCTGCTGTCAATGACGTCAGCTGCTCCAGCGAGGGTTATAGTACTTGGTTTGTCCGTCTGTCTGTCTGTCTGTCTGTCCGTCTGTTACCACGTTTTCTGCCACCACTTGCAACAAACAGGTAAAATAGCGACACCAACTGGTTCAGCGCTACACTGGCTTGATTTTTAAAATGGCGATTTTCGTAAAAGTGCCGCGTTCAGAAGTTATGGCGTGAAAACCAAGTGAACAAGCCAATATGCTAATTAGAACTAGCTTACCTCGACCTGATATCCTTGCTCTGTGTACCTCGGAGGCACAAGAAGTCACAACGAAGGGCGTGTATCGACTCCCGCATGCTATCTACTACTGTAGCTAGCCCGTTTCAGACTCTCCGCGAGCTAAGCGGGAGTAAACGTATACTAGTATAATAGGCCCAGCCCATCAATTAGCGGTACCGCGCATGCGCAGTTCGCCGAGGGTTTGCACTTTAGTGCTTTTCATTACATTTTGCAAAGCCCTCCCTAAGCTTTTCAATTTGTGGATCCACTAATTAAGAGGTTGTGGCACTAAAATACCAATATTATGCTAATGAGTGTAAGTTTCCAACCAAAGTGTTTCTTTCCTCATTGCACACCTCATAAGTGTCAGTTCTTGGGACTTACCATTACTGAACAAGCATACCAACATTATAGGGGAGCATGTCCACCATGCAGTGGCTTACCCGGTAAATGTGCCTGTAATGGATATGCATGTGAGCAAATACACACCTTTTCCTCAGTACTGGGCGTGAACAGGTGTGTCTTCCATTGCAGTACACCCTGACCTGCATGCTCAATGCACACTCACTACAGTCACGTGTTACATAAGGTGGACTTACAAGCATGTAATGAGGCACTTGGAAATTGTCGTTTCTTCACAGATACATGCACTATGACCAGTATGAATGTTATTATGACACATGCACTGCAGTATTGATAATTATATATATACCCTTTTGCTGATTAGTTCAAGGTATTTATTTACCTGTCTGTTATGTATGTGGCACTTCGATGATGCACTTGCTAATGACATGTTTATTTGTATGTGCCAGTGTGACGCATGTCCTCTAATCCTCTACGTATTTACATGTCTCCTACAATGACACTATATTTGTTAATTGGTTAATTGTCTGTTTACCTCTGTGCAATGTGGTATATATGTATGTAGGTTGCAGTCCTCCAGTGTGGCTAGCGAGGCACCAGTGAGTGGTAGTGGAGTTGGCTCTGCCTCCTCCAGCATGAGAAACAGTCAAGACGGTGAGTTCGCGACGACACACGCAACTTTTGCCAATGCAATGAAACTGCTATATACCACATTTATGCATCGCATGGGGAGCGAATGCAAGCGAGTCATGCAGAGTCCGACCTTTGAACCACTCTGCACGATGTTTACACGTGCAATTTCAAGCGGCAGGCATGTTGGTAACATACGTATGGAAGCACCAATCTAGACGACTTGTATGTGGCAGACTTGTATATGTACATTATGTATATACATGAATACCTGGAGCTGGTCGTGCCTGTGTGTGTAAGAACGTATCCTAATAAGTCTGCGAATCTTTTATGTGCTCATTCTCCTAACATGTTACATGTACATGTTACATGTAAAGGAATGTGTTTTGAACATTCCCACGATTTTTAATTTTCGTGTTGTCCATATGTGGATCTATAAGAATGTTCAGAAAGATGCATTTATAATTGCAACAGTACCACAGCTTAGTCTAAAAGGATTTTATCAGTTTAATTTTAGTATTTACTGTACCGTGGAAAGTGTTCATGGCAGAATTTTTAATTAGTAAAGCAGAGAAAAAAACTTTCACAAATTGCCTGTTACAAAGTTATTTCCTTGGATGACTTGCAAACAGGTAAATCCAAGAAGATTTTCCCTCTCAATAGCGTCCAGCTATAAGGCACACTATAATATTAAGAAACACGTCAAAAGTAGTGTGTTGATATGTGTGTATGTAATGTTGTCCTTACATGCCATAAATATTTAAAGTAAAAAATCTGCTTACACATACGGGACTGGAACAACGGGTCTTGTATGAACATGTGTACCAACTTACATACATACATACATACATGTTTCTGTTTTAAAATGTAATTGTGTGTGGCCAGGCATGCTATTCAGTGCATTTTGCTCACCTTCATCTGAGGAATGAGTGGACAAACAGTGAATAAACAGAGAGGGGAGGCGAGGAATGCAATAACCTGGAGTCATCGCTATACCCCTATCATACAGCTTAGTGTCTCCACTCTTTGTTGGCATGGGAATTTGGAACCATCTCGGTTTCAATCTGAGGGACTAAACGCTGTAATTTAATGAGTCATAAGGCAAGCTGTTCAAACATTTTTGCCATAATCAAAGGTATCGGCCATTAAAAGTTCACGGAAATGATTAGCAGTCGGAACCTTTCAAGATGTACTGCATCTGTGGCAGTTCCTGGTAACACAAATATTCGACACCTCACTAGTCAAAGTTAAAAGGGGTTGCCCACTCATGAACTCTCTACTACGCAAATGGTCTGGTACAGTACGTATGTAGCGCGAGTGTATATTTTCACCGTTCAGTATATATGACTTGGGCATTCCGTGGGTTAATTTTTATTTATCACGTGTAGACTTGCAAGCTAGTTCGACAGCTTAACACGGAGGAAGTTTGCACAGGAAGTCTGACGTCCTGAATATACAACCATAGTGCAATCTTTTGCAAGTTCATATCACATGGACCTTAGTCTCAAGAAAGTGTGAATACTTGGAACAAAGTTCCTAGCAGTTCCTAACACTAGCAAAGGGACCATCTAAGCACTAATGTAAGTAGTCTCCTGGTATAGCAGTCTGTAGTGCAAGAAGCTTCCGTCTTCACCCAGTAGGACACTACTAACTGTCTGGGAGATAATTAGTGGGTGCTGTAATTTCCTCTGAAAACCGGCCTACATGGACAGACAGTTACATATACAGTATGTATGTATGTATGTATGTATGCAGCTACAGTCATTGTGGGCTGCAATATGTGTACATGCAGACCTGCAGCAATTTATTGGTGGGGGGTGAGCAGGATAGGCCGAGTCAGGAGATACGTACCAAGTGACCTCTGACCTGGAAAGAAGGGAAAGGGGAATATATATCAACCGTGATATTCAATTTCATAGGCAGGTGTGGCCTATGATTTCCTGCAAATACCCAGCATTCATTGCGTGACTGCACATCAGGCGCGCTATGTGACCCAGATTCTGTTAAAAATCTATATACCATTAACCTTTCTGACTGTGTTCTAATACCAGGAAGTAATTGACTGGTCTAATTCCAGGGGGATCAGCCACATGCATGACTCCGTAGCAGCTCAGATTACTTAGAGTCAGACAATGAGTCTCCTTCTCCACCAGATTACTCAGTCAGACAATGAGTCTCCTTCTCCACCACACATGACCTCTTGCAATTGATTTTCAATGATTTCATGTTTGAGTCTAGTGTTTAGTACATAGACGAGATGACTTGTTTTGGAATGAGCCACTCTCTTTATAATGAATTTGAATTTACAAATAGTAAGGAATAAACATGCCTTCGCCGGAAAGAAAGGAAGGAGGCTTAAAACCCTTTGGACGCCATGGGTATCTCCTTAAATAAGCAGAAAATCATGTATAAAGTATTATTGCCAGCTTTTTTTAACTTATGGACACATTTACACCACTCACCACACACCCTTGTAAGGGGAGAAAGTTGAAAAAAGGAAGTAGAGAAGAAGGAGGGTACCTACAACTCTCCCTCCCTCCTGCTCTAGCTACAGATGCTGGGGGATCAGTCTGACAACATTGTAGGGTACACTGACACTGCTAAGATTAGACATGTAATGCACTGAAATCTCCAGCTGGGCTATTTGATAGAAGAGATCCGGTGGCATTTCTCAGGAGGTCAGTGTTGGCTTTGACTGATGTTAATGGCGTTGGTTGGCAGTGGAGTTTGTTTGATGAGAGTCCTCAAAGTGAGATTCATGCCTTGTCCCTTGTGCATGCATCACTGGCTGTGTACACCTGTGTATGTACATGTAGACATATATCTTCATTGGTGCTCAGAGGTCAAACAGGTATCACCACACGCCTTGTGTGGTGTATTTTTAGCACAGTTGATGATGTGTGTAATGGTGTTTTAGACTTTCGTTTCGTGGGGCGACTCCTTACTCTCTTGACAATTTATTAAGTGACCTTTTCTCTAAACATTTTCGTAACCTGGTTAACAGGCCAATAGTAGCTCCCTTATATAGCCAGTATTCACAACAACTGATAATTGAAAAGTAAGTGTCAGTATATTCACGTTATTGTTGCTCTAGTAACGTTGCTTAGCGCACACTGTCTGTTCCATGCCAGTGGTAAACTTTCAGTCTTTGAGCTGATATCTGCAGCTTTTTCTCAACCGCCTACATACTTGTATATATTTGCACTGCACACACGGTATATACTGTAGTTCAGCAGTAAATAGTTTACTACTTCAAGTATGGGACTTTACACTGTGTTTGTTGAAGTGGAACCGTCTCATCATACTATGGTCTCTCTCCACGTGATGGACCTCACACGAAATTGGCCATTCTATCACTTCCTTATTAGCCTCCAGCTCCGTTCCTTACCATTGCCTGGTGTAACTCTGTGCAACGTCATGTCGCTGTGTGCATGCCATGTGTGTGTGGAGTCCGCACTCTCTGCTGTAACATATCACCCCTGATCCTCCTGTGGCAGAAGTGACGTCGGCAATGAATGCACTAACATTCTCCAACGAAGCAGTACTCTGAGATATGTGTTCGGATCTTGGGACTATAATATGATAACTCCACACACTGTGTGGTCGAAGTAGGCTCTGAGATGGTTAAGCTGTACCTGCCCTGACCTGTCTGGGTACAGCTCTGTTACTATAGCTATGTGGTCACCTACATCCTGTCATTGGAGATTTCCACCACCCAAACATTCACTTTCTTTAGTGCACTTTGATGAGGCTACGATTGTCAGGAAGGAAGTTCAAGATAATTATGATTCATCTATGAGTCTACCTACAGTATAATGAAGTTGCAAGAAATCCTATTACCCTGCTGTTTGCTTTTTAGTTGCATGCTGGAAGAGGAAGAGAAGACCTGGGAATGGTTTGGGTGGTGTATAAGTGCTAGCTGCAGTAGGTCATCTTTATTGACTTGCTAACTATCCTCCCATAGAACTGCTGAGATTCCGAGAAATAAACGAAGAGTGGAGAGGGCAGGTGAGTTGGTAATGATATTCATTGCCGTTGTTGTAGTAGTAATAGCGGAAGTGCGTTTGTGCTGGGGGCGGGGATTTTTGCGTTGTGCTACGCGTGATAACGGCGGTCCCCCGGTAAACGGCGCCCAGTTTAGCGGTTTGTAGTGACAGTTTTGGAAGGAAGACACTAAGGATAGACTGCTAGTGAGCCGTGGAATGAGAGAGAGCGTGGTGAGTGCGACAAAATCATTGTTATACTTGCTACTGTTGTGCCGTAATGTGCTAGCTGCAGCTCGCGGTTACTGCTATGACCCAGTAAACCAGTTGACACTAGGCCTATGATTATAACATGCGTGTGTAGCTACCGTGTGGGCAAATTTTTTTTTGTTAGCTACAGCGCAGCCAATGCTTCAGGTTTTACATAGTTTTCCGTAAAACTTAGAGTGCATAATCAATATGCAATACATTGCCTTTGTGCTGAAGCTACAGATACTACATACAAGCATTTACACCAGTGAGTCAGTGACAATAGTTAGGTAACACTATTGTTGCAAGCTACAAGGGACCTGTATGGACCCTATGTACCCACTAATAGCCAGTCTGGTGTTGTGACACAACATTTTGTAGCGTGTGTCTGTGGCTCAAAGAGCAGTTTCAATACACATTGTAAGTGGAGCACAGGCTACAGTGTTGTAGCTGATAGTAAGCTGAGCTGGAAATGTTTGCATCATGTGTACAAATGCATGCCTTTGTGGAAACCCCGTTTGTTTCCGCTCTAGTTTCCAAACCTGTATGTGTGTTTTGTGAATTTACCTATCCATAGTGCTAGAACAAATTACACATATTTATCCAGCAGGAATGCTGGGTTGTTAGCACATTTTCATAGTGAAGCAACAACAGAGTAAATCTTTTAGTTGCTCCACAGTTCAACTGGGCTATCCATAGTGCTAGAACAAATTACACATATTTATCCAGCAGGAATGCTGGGTTGTTAGCACATTTTCATAGTCAAGCAACAACAGAGTAAATCTTTTAGTTGCTCCACAGTTCAACTGGGGCTTCCTGAGAAGGTGTGAGGATTGCGTGTGGGGATGAACTTTGTAACAATTGTAGAAAAAATCGCAGGGGATAGTCATCAGCTTGAAAATATTCTTTCAAGCTCATACCTATCATACTACTGTGCTTGTATACAGTTTCAGTGATGTTGGGGAACCCTAGTTTGTCTGTATATAGCTATGTGTACATAACGTGTGTGTGTGTGTGTGTGGGGTGCAAGTGAGAAAGAATGACCTCTGTTCTGGCCCACTGAAGGTGCTGAGGTAACTTCCTTGCTCCACACACTGCCCACTCTTTACTCCCCACACCTGGCACGCTCCAACCCTAACTGGCCCATATATATATAGACTGTTTGGTTCAAGCTATTATACTAGAAATCATGCTGAACCCACAACTTTAGTTATTGCTTTATACATGGTTTTCTGTTGTGTATGCTATTGTATACAATGCAGACGCTGAATATCTTTAGTAAGCTTTATTTACTAGGCCATGTACATAATTATATGTTACAGTGCCCAGACAGGACAGCATGAGCCCTGTAAGAGCGAATGCTGTCCTGTCTTGGTACTGCAACAGATTTGTTGGATATCCCTAGGCAAACGACATGTATGAACCCCGCTTGTACATGTAGGGTTGTATAGGCTGATAAAATCCCTTAGCTTCATACATGTCGGTTGCCTAGGGATATCCAACAAATAATTATACATATATTAGTGTTGGAGATACAGCACATGACCTGTAGAAAGGGTGCGTTGGGTGTGTCAATTCCCAGTGGTCCATTATTTCCACCCCCGACCAACTGCCCCCCTCTATGGTCCGCTGTGCACCCGCAGCATAATAATGCACGTTCCTGTAACATTAGAACGCACTATACTCAATTAGTTGGCAGATGTATGTTTCCTCAAATCTGGTCAGTATGTGAGCATTCTCAGAGAGCAATGTGCCAGTTTGTACCATAAATGGAAGTAGGAGTGAAAGAGCTGTCCTGGGTGCAGTTTTTGCCTTTGCCTTGCTACATACCTTCTTGTTGTCACATACAGTGATTCTCCCTTTTGTTACTACCTATTCCTATTACCCGGAAGCTCTTTACCAGTTGGCTGTGTTAATACAGTGGAACTGTCTTATGTACTGTACATGTTCAAAAGTGAGTGTGGATATACATATGGGATTAATATCATGATGTTACCAGATGTTTAACGAGCAACAACTGTTGGTCTTGGCATCAGTGTTCAAAGGGATTATGCACGTGTGTTCATGGGATTTAGACTTTGTATTTGTGTGTGTGTGTGTGTGTGTGTAGGTGCGTGTGTAAGTGTGTGTCGGGTGAACATGTGCTACAACACAGTTTATACTATGTGAATAGTTAACCGTGGTGCACTCATGAGCCAGATCTTAGATGAGCACAAAGCATTAATGCATAGAAAGGGAGGCTGTGGTTGCTGTACTACAGTAATGGATGTTGCAGGGAAATACACTAGCAGCTGTGAATTTCCTTTATGGTGTTGATTTCCTCTTTCGTAAGTAATTTTACACTTTGGGGAAAATTCATTACAGAATTTGAACAGCAACAATGCGCACTCTCTCCCTGTTACAGTCTATATGGATAAATTCAGTTTGTTTAGCTGAAGGTGGTGGATTGAACTATGAATATGAATACTATGAATATGAATATGAATGTGCAGAGCCTTCTAAAATTTAAATAAAGCAGCAAATTTTTCAACTCTGCAGTCCTTCAATTGTCACATGTATTAAAAATCGCAGGGGGTAATGATCAGCTTGAAAAATATTCTTGTATTACAATTTGGCATAGTGTTTTACTGCATGTAGCGTTACTTACTGCACTGTCATGTAGAGTGTTGCAATGGGATGTGGTGTTGTCATCTACCCTGAAATCCTACCTGCTTGCCCACTGTATTGTTTAGTAGAAGCTAGTACACTCCAGTTGACATTACAGAACTTAAGTGGTACACATATCACCTCATCCAGTAACATGGCCCCTTTTCTTTGGTTCGTTGGCATTAGCACTGTACGTACTTGTAGAGGGACTGTGGTATGCAAATGATAAATTGTTCCTCGCTCGCATGGAATTTCAACTTTGGATCGTTTTTCACACTGTAATTCGACCACTCCGAGGTATATTATTTGGGGATACGTTGAACCAATCATTACTCATTTTGTTTCATGTTGACTAAATTCCCTGACTGCACTTATTTTTCACTCATCATATTCCACCTACAGATCAAGCGCCACAAAATCTCCTGTAGCTCAATGGGATCATCCAACTTTAACCCTGAAACCACCACAGCAAGTTCGAGAGACCGACTGTCCACGCCTCCATTTTCCGGGCCCGTCCCGACGTCGAAAAAGGTCACGCACCGACGCAAATCGATAGCAGTGATGGAGCATCGTCACCTGATGGCATCGGGGTGCCTGCAGCTCCGGACGGAGGACCCCGAGCTGGCTCGGAGTGACCGGAGTAGGAAACAGTCTTGGTCCGTGGTCGTGGGGGAAGCAGATTGCCGCTCTGTGGACACTGGACTCAACGAACTGGACAGACTTATCGGTGCGTGTGTGTGCAAGTGTGGAGTGTGCTTCATGTAACAGACAGACATTTGCATTTCATTGCCCCAGACATACCGTAATATGACATAATGTACTGGTGTAGCAATTGTCCTAGCTCTTATTGTGTTGTATATAGCATTATTTAGTAGGGGAGATCAGGGTGGCGAAGGTGCCGCTATGGTGCATATTATAATATGTTACAGGTCCTACTGTACATACCACTACCAAAAAAGACCTTGGTACTCTGTGCATCGTTAGGGATTGCTTGAATGAATGAGCGTGTACATGTTTGGTAGTTCAGTAATGTTGATGTCAGGCTTGTAGAGAACTATGAATGGATGGCCTTGTGGGGGAGTAGGAGGGTGTGGATGGATGACATGAGCAGCAATAGGTGTGTGGTGATTTCCTGTGAAAACAGATCCTAACATTGGCTTATACTGCAGCCTAATTGGAGGGAGGATGTGTTTTGGTTGGGAGAATGAGTGCTAATTGATGAGGTTTAGGGACAGTATCTGTGCCTCATTGCCAAAGCATGGATGAAGCAACAGTAGTGGTATGGGTTACTGTACAACTTTGCAGGTTTCCCATTGACATCATCCCCTCCCCCTCCCCCACCCTCTGTTGCACTCTATTTCGCCATTCCCTCCTCCCTTTGTACATATGCACTCCCCTCATCCCTCTCTTTTGTCTCCCCTCTCTCTCCCTCCCTCCTCTTCCTCCTTACATCCGTCTCCCTTCCTCAACCTCCCCTTACTCTCCAGCCACTGACAGAGTCCAGCAGTGTGTGACAGGGAGTACGGGGCAGGGGGGAGGAGCCAGTAATCATCTTGACCCCACCCACCTTAACCTCCTCTCCTGCTACAGTGTTTCTTGTCCTCTCCTCACAGAAGACGAAGAGTCAGGTAACCTTTATTCAGCCACATGTGTGTTTTATAGGGGTACCATAACAAAAACCATGACTATAATTTATAGTACATGAAGGTATTAGAGGTATTAGACGTACTATATAGTCAGTCATATAGTACAGTTGGTGTGATATAGTACAGTTCATTCAAAAACTGTTCTGTATGTTGAATATAGTACTGGCGGTGCCTTTAAATTCGCCCACGCAAAATACAACAAATGAAGGTATTAGACGCACTATATAGTCAGTCATGTATATAATTATGTTGCAGTGCCCAGACAGGACAGTATGAGCCCTGTAAGGGCGAATGCTGTCCTGTCTGGGTACTGCAACAGATTTGTTGGATATCCCTAGGCAAACGACATGTATGAACCCTTCTTGCACATGTAGGATTGTATAGGCTGATACAATCCCCTAGTACCTAGTAGCTTCATACATGTCGGTTGCCTAGGGATATCCAACAAAGTGTTATACAATGCTCTGCTTTTACAGTCCACCTGTATTGCTAGATTGTTGCATCATGTATGCATACATCATACTCTGTCATTCAATTAGGGGTTCAGTATAATAGCTGTATAGGAAACGTAGTAGGTATACTTCTAGGACTTGGTGGTCCACAAAAGCCTTCCTTCCTGCTAACTTCCTGCTCCTGTGGTTTCTTTGAATGTGCATGCACTGCAATTAATATGCTGGCATTGAACACCTTCTGGCCATTACTAACTCTCGTGATAATTATAATGCAGTATTGAACCCTAACCCGCTCAACAATTGGGTGTGGTCTGATGGATAAGGACTCACATTCTTGATCGTGAGATCAGAAGTGAGATCCCTGTCTGGGGCGCACTTCTTATAATGATGTAATATGATGGTTGATATAAGAGGAACGTTTTTCATCAGCTTTCATGGCCAGCCCACATAAGAGGGTATGTTTTATTGACCCTCACCTACGCTTTCATAAAGCATCGTCACATGTGCTTATCAAGGGTTAGAGTAGCAACAGAGTAAATCGGGTAAATCGAACACGAATAGCCCAGCTGATCAATTAGCAGTACTGCACATGCATAAATTATGTGTTCAACATTTCTAGTGCACCAGGGGTTTTACAGTCATATGGTGCAATGGTCGGGGACATTTTGTGTTCTAACATGTGTTGGTTTTAGACATTACTCCTGAAAGTCTTCATCCTATTTCCGACACTCACTCGCAGGTACCAACAGTCACCTGACGTCGACTCGCACCAGCCCCGGCCCCGACTACACCTCAGACTCCTCCCCTCCACCACACCTCCCTCCCCCTCCCTCCCTCTCCACCTCCATCTCGGTACCGGACGACCTTAGCGAGACTGGTGTCCATCTCCACCTCCAGAGAGCGGCCAAAGCCCCACCACCAGCTCATCCCTCTCCCCGAGTCCAAGCCCTGTCCCTTCTTTCTCAGCCATTAATGTCCCCCAGGTGATCACGACGCAGTACAGCACAGAGAACCTCCTCGACAATATGGTGCTCCCACCTAATAATGAGAGGAGCAGTGGGGGAGATTGCAATGGGACTACAGAGGAGGAAGAAGATGTGTGTCTGCCGTTACTGGAGTCTGAAATGAACCATGATGACAGGGGCAAGGAGGACGAGGAGGAAGATGAAGAGGAATTGTGCCAGTCAATATCGGCTCCACACCTAATGGCAGACAGCGAAGAAGAATCAACAGTAAACCAACACAGGGATGCCCCTAGCAATCACTCTGCAGTAGGCAGCAACAAGAGAGTAATGTTTGGTAATGAGAACAGCACGGCCCATGGTAATGGTCATGCAGCAGTGGACAGAAGTGATTCTACTCCAACTGGTCGCAGCAGGAAAAAGTCCCACCGACGAAGCCAGAGCATGTCGGTGGTTGAACTAAGTATCCCAACGGGCGGTATGAAGACTGTGCTGGACACAGGCAGCGACGAGGAGAGGAAAAGCAAGCGGAAGAGTGCTAAATCTTCCATGCTGAAGCCCACTCATTCCCCACTGGCCGAGGGTGCCCAGAGCTCTGACCAGCCCTCGAGTGCATCGGCATCTCGCAGCAGCAGTATGAAGGACAATCGGTCGCGGGCCAGCAGTCTCCTAACTGACGCCAGCAGCATGCACGAATCCGACGACACCATGAGTGAAGAAGACGACACGATGCCTGAACTGAGCGGGATGTCGGGTGCCTCTCTCGAAGGCGGAGACCAGGACGACCCCGCTGTCACCAACACCACGCCGCTTGTGAACGAGACTGAACAGCAGTATCTCAGGCTGCAGATGCACGACTCGCCAGACGGTGGCCGAACGGATGTAGTGTTGAGGGGGAGAAAGGGTCGTCCGAGGGTTTCCCAAGAGCTCCGCTACTCTGCCGATGTACTCACTGCCTACAAGGATACGCTGGAGGCCAATCTTGGCCCTGCATCGCGCAGATTGAACAGTGAGTCGATTGATGAGAGGAAACATCTTGGAGTAACGGGAGGGGCTTACCCAAGTAACGAGGCTCTAGTAGACGATGGAAAGGTAGACCAGGAAAAGAGGTCTGTTGCAAATGACTCTGTTTTTTATCACGACATGGCCCTGTCCGACGTGGATGTGAGGGTTCAGAGCGACGACAGCCTCTCCCAGGGCAAGAATTCTCCCACTCTGTCCCCTGCGCACCGAGACACCAAGAGGAGATTCCAACGCTCCCCGCTCCTGGGGCGCAGACACCACACCGTGCGAGAGGGAACGCCTCCTACACCAAAGAAGAAGTTGTTGCGGGGACTGACCAAAGAAGACGTGACTCCGGTCATCGGGAAGATGAGGTCCATACTCAACTCACACGATGACGAACCAGCGGTGGAACCAGAGCCTGACGCAACCTCTCCTGGCGGTGGTTCCACTAGCCTCGACCGTGTACCTCGCTCCCCCATCGTCAAAACAAACGGAACATCCACGCCAACTCAACCCTCTTTTACTAGCCAAATCTCCCCTCTCTCTAAGGCTGCAAACTCTGCCCATCCCTCCTCCCCTCCGTTCTCCCCTCCCTCGCCATCCCGACAGATCTCCAGTCCCCCAGCCATCAACACAGCACAGAACCACCAGGGACCTGTCCCCAAATCAAGCTCAGAGAAGATGCTAAATTCGTCGCACCCACCACCATCTCGTAGCGGTAAGAAACACAAGACAAAGAGCATGAGTCTAGACCCGACCTCGCCTGCCATGAAAGACATCATTAGCATGAGAAACGCAGTAGCTGAGCCGCTCCCTGAAGAATTCCTCGAGGAGGACGAGGAGGAGAATAAACCTTCGGGGAAGAAGGACACGAGCAAAGTGAAGCTCATCAGAGATAACTTCATCCGTCGCTCAAAGTCCCGCATGAAGGCCTTCAATATCCTCGGAGGCGGGGCGGATGTGGAGAAGGCAATCACCGAGAGCTATTCGAAGGGCTCTGGAGGTACGGGCGCTGTGAGGGCCAAGAGCATGAAACAGAGACCGAAACTCAACGACGTGTTCCCGCATCAGGAACAGAGTAAGAAGTCGCCCCAGCACAAGGCTAAGGAGGACAAAGAGGAAGAAGAGGAGAAGGAAAGCAAGAGGGAACCACCGAGGAAGCTCGGTCCAGAGCACCGGAGGGACTCTGACAGTAGCCTCATCTCCCCCACCCACTCCGGCTTTGACCACTCCCTTTCGGTCGTCGATGAATCCCAGAAGGGAGGGCAAAGGTCGCCCGACCCCAACAACCTCTCCCCAGCACCACCTGAGAACCTGAGTGACTCTGACCGCGAGGAGGTCGCGCAGCAGCTGGTGCGGAGCATGTCTCAGAGCCACCCCGAGCTAGAGCTGATGGAGGAAACAAGCTGGACCAGGACCATCGATCGGAGACTCCTCCGCAAGATGAACAAGAACGAGAGGGACCGCCAGAATATCATCCACGAGCTCATCCAGACCGAGCGCCACCACTACCGCGCACTCCACGTCCTCAAGCTGGTGTTCAAGTCACAAATGGAGAAGCACTTGTCTGAGGAGTCGCTCGAAATCATGTTTCCCCAGCTCGACAACCTCATCGAGATCAGCCGCAGCTTTCTCGACAGACTGGAGGACAGACGGGGAAGGGAAGGTGCCAACGTCATCATCCAAGACATCAGCGACATTCTCCTAGAAGAGTACACGGCCGACAGGCGCGAGAAAATCCTAAACACGTTTGGCGAGTTTTGCACCTACCACCTCATCGCGACCGAGATGTACAAGGAGCAACTGAAGAAGAAGCAGTTTGGTCGGCTGGTGCAGCAACTGTACCGCATCAAGGAGTGCCAGAGGCTCTACCTCCCTGACTACTACACCACTGTGAGCCAGAGACTCACCAAGATGGTCCAGTTTGTGGCTCGACTGGTGAAGAAGACAGACGTCCTGAAGTTGGATCACACCGAGAGACTGCGACTGTGTCGGCAGGCGCTGGAGAGTCTGGTGGCCGCGGTGGACCAGAGAGTCGACGAGAGGAAGAACCAGATGGAACTGGAGCAGATCCAGGACAAGTTGGAGATTTCGCTGCCCCGCACCGCCGCAAAGAACCCTGTCCTGCGGGCCATGAAAGATCTGAACCTGGTGGCTCAGAACAGACGACTCACCAAGAGGGGGTACACCCTGCTAATACACGGCCACGGGAAACAGCTACGTAAGTCTGACTCTCTGAAAGTGTTGTGTTATAGCTACATGCGTAGGTAAATGTGTGGTTAGTGACATGTTTGTGTGTGTGGTTGTTATTAGTGTTGTACAAGTCCCATTGTGAGTGCTATTGTATACACATTGTTTTGGGAACAGTCGGGCAGCTTCCCTACTGTACAATAGGATTGTTTGGTTATACACGTGTATATACAGTGTACTGTCTGCTGGAGGTGTACTATTTCCGATGTGGATAATAAAAATTTTTGAACATATATGCCCATTTGTAGATGTGTGTTAGCAACCGCTTAACCTGCAGCTTTGTTATACTTGCTTATGAAAGTACACACTCTATCCCGTTGTTTTAGCAGAATAGCAAGCATTCAAACATATGGCAGTGTTATTTTCTGTTTGATAGCTGACCAAACACTGTGTGTGTGACATGCCCGCAAGTCGTGTCGGTACAATAGCAACAGTCAGCAGACGCAGTGTACTATAAATGCGTCCACTGCTGACTGAGTGTTTTGTTTTGTCGGTGCAGCGGTACATATAGTGCTGATGACAGACCTGGTGGTACTGCTGACTGAGAGAGACCAGAAATACAACCTCCCTGCCATCCTTGATCTCAAGGTTAGTACACCAGTTCACCAGTTCACTGTACCGATACGTGTACCATAAGGCAAAACTGTAGCAGAGCAGTAGCTAGTCGTGCATAGTTTCCTCCCAGTTTGTATTTGCTGAGAAATGACAGCTACAGCTTTGAGCCTTTACTCCAGCTTCTGTATATAATACTTCTCTAGTAGCTTATAGTGGTGTCTGTATATACATATGTACATAATAGTAGTGTACTGCTTGGTGCATGTAGACTAAACTGCTCACTCTTTCACATTAACAAAGAAAGAGAATCACGAAGAGAGGATAAAGGGCTTCTAGATATATGAAAAGCGCTGAAGTGCAAACCCTCGGCGCACTGTGATGCGCACGCGCAAGTAAACGCATGCGCCGTACCACTAATTGATGGTCTGGGTTTAGTTTTAGCTGTTACTCGTGGTCTCTTGCCAGCTCGCGCAGAGTCTGACGCGGGCTAACTACACTACTAGATAGCATGCGAGATGTGATACACACCCTGCGTTGCATCTTCTGGTGCCTCCGAAGTACGCAGAGCACAACCGCGGTAAGCCATCCCGTCCGTTGCATATTTGCATATTAGCTTTTTCGCGCTCTAGCTTTGCAACGGAGCATTTTCAGAGAAAACCCCACATATGTATATTCTGACCTTCGTTGCCCGTTGGGTAGATGGTATCGTTTCTGGGACGAACAGACATTCGAGAGGTGAGATGTGGAGTAACAGACGGACGGACGGACACTGTAACCCTCGCTGCGCATGCGCGCCGAGGGTTAACAAGCTGTTTTACTGGGGAGCCTACCAATGTATTCTTTGTGCCGATCCCTATTTACTTCATATTGTAACATTTTCTAAACTCTAAAATGTAACTGAATCTGATGTCTCTCCACAGCCTCCCATCATTAGACTCTACGACCTCCACGTCCGTGTGAACGCGTCAGTCAGGAGTGGAATCCAGCTCCTGCTACTGGAGAAGGGTAGTGCTCCGGAGATGTTCAGACTTGAGTTCAAGAGCAAGAAAGAGGCCAAGGAGTGAGTGACTGCACACTCACACACACACTCTCACACACTCTCACACACTCTCACACTGGTCATCAAAGGGCTTGAAGGAACTGTGTGTTAATTGTGGTTGCTGTTCTGTCTTCTTGTATGGTGGGCTGGTAGAGTGGGGGTTTGAATGGAGCTATTCACCACGTAGACACAGAGTGATGCTTAGTGATGTGGTCATGAGACTATAGGCCTTCTGTTTGAATGTAGCAGCACACTTGTCAGTTGCATCATCATCTTCCCTGGAGCCTATCTATACTTTATTGCAAGGGGGAAATATGAGCTTTTATGGAATTGACACAAAGCATTTGTAGGTATACAGTGATTATGCAACAATAATGTTAGCCCTTGCCTAGCAACTGAAACCTAATTTGATGCCACCAGGAGGGTGTGGCTTACTGGAAAATAGGCCAATGATGAAAGGCAATCAATAGCTAACAAGTAATTGGGCTGCATTCGCCCCTCGCTACGTACTTGTGCGGAATACATAGTATGTGTATGTGTATATGATTGCGTTGTGTTGTTAACTACAGGTGGGAGGTAACGCTCACAAAGGCTGGTGACGTGTGCAGGGAGAAAGGCATCAAGTGTGGTACGTACAGTAGTTGTACAGTTAGTGATGTGCGCACTATCAAGCAGAGGACTCTGTTTTACTGCTTGTTCCGGCCATGACTAATGGCTCCACTCCACTAGCCAGAGTAACAAGCTAGTTGTCATATGTAGTATGATGTATGACATATCTCCTTCGTTTCCATTCTGCTCTGCACTCGCTCCACAGAGTACTTTGGCAGTGAGCCAAGTCTGGTGGATGAGGGGAAAGGCGAGGAAGGCAGAGTTGGTAGTCCGTCTCTTTCGAAACTCAGACGAAGCGAGAGCCAGCGGTCTGCCTCCAGTCCCACCGCCTCTCAGCGTTCTCTGAGCCCCTCGTAAGTCACCAACCCCGCTTTGTGTAGTATCAAGTGCTTTGTGATTTGCACTATTTTAGGTTTTGTACAGTAAGATATCTGACGTTTAATAGTTGTCCTATGGGTGTGGTTTGGCTTGAATTTGACTTGGAACATTGTAATAAGCATTATAGACGATAACGGTTTTGTTGCTCCAACGCACACACGCACAGATTGAGACGTATCCACAGTGCCCGAGCTACCCTGGAGTCTGCCAGCAGAGTCCTCTCCATGTTTGTCACCAGCTCGGCCTCCACTCTTGAGCCGGGGAGTTCCCCGAGACATCCTCGAGCCCCCGCAATGACCGTCGGCGCCCGTAGCCCCAAGAACAAACACAACACCATCCACCAGTCGAAACTAGTCGACAGCGGTACCACCATGGGAGTAATAGACCGGGACGGTTTCCTGGCTGGCTCAGAGGTCGACGGAGGGGCGGGGAAGAAGGGACAAAAGTCAAAGATGAAACGGAAGGGCCTTGACCGCAGCTCGACATTCAAGGGGAGGTTGGAGAAGGAGAAGGAGAGAGGAGGGGTGGAGGGAGTGGACAGTGTGGCACAGCAGCAGCTGTTGACTTGTGCTGTGAGACTGAAAGACAGTCTGGAGGAGATTCTGGTGAGACTGAACAATACAGTAAATGTGCAATAATGTGCCCATACATACATTGGTACCAATAAGTCAGTGGAATAATAGCTGTTTGGGGTTAAACAAAATGTTGCAGGATAAAACGTTACTAGAATTGGAAATTAATTACATTCCTTTGTTGGAAATTAACCTTTATTTATTGAGCCATATTGTCATTCTTCTCCCCACACAGAGAGACAACGAGGACAAGGCGGCAGAGATAGAGAGACTACGACAAGAGCTGGAGAAGACAAGACAGTCACCGGTCGCAGTCACAGTAAACCAACAGTCGTGGTGCCTCGCAACAAACTATCGCCAAAGAACTCTCCTCCAATGTGTAGACCTCACTCGTGTCACCTTGAGATTGCTGACCTGGCACCGTCAGGTGGGCCTCCTCTCACTGGTGGGGGAGATGGGGCTGGGGACTCGTCTTCACCACACATACCAGCTGACACAGGCACTTAGCATCCCAGTGGGGGTGCGATAGGTGAGGACTGAATGTACGAGAGGCATGTCTGTGCGATCCATACACACAGGCTTTGTAAGAATTTTTAGGATCTAATGATGATAGAAAGAGAAAGTTTCATGAAAATCTGCCTGTACTGGATTTTAAAATCCCTCATTCGGCAAGTAAATAATATGTATAGCTATTAACCCTTAGCAAGTCGATGGGCATTTATAAATATGGCCAGAGCCTCCATAAGTGCATAAGAATCTAGGTGATTTCTGCTTATTTAAGGAGATACATATGGCGTCCAAACTGTTAACGTTCACCGTTTGATTGTCTCCCCATGCAGGCTCCTCTGCTATAGCAGCTATGATTGAAAATTGTGTACTATTTTGTAACTATTTTTTCTGTTTATTTTTGTCATTGTGCTAAACCACTTTTGTGTAGTTGTGAATGTGTGTGTCAATAATTACACTCTCACTGCACGTTTTACTGTGTTCAATGTTCAATTTCCACAATGTCATTATGAATGGCCACGACACAACGTCAAAAGTAAAGGTGCGTACTGTGTTTGCTCCCGAGGTAAAGGAATGGCCACAGCCCTTAAACATGAAAAACCGTAATACGTACTTGGGGGACACCAATGGAGAGGGATGTGGTGGATCATGGGCAATGTATATACCATGACTGTTAAAGGCTTGGCACAGAGTTAGGAGTGGCATAATAATATTATAATACATCTCTGCATTATAATGTTGAATAACAGTGTTCTGCACTGTTGTTACACTCTATATTATAGACACAGGACTGGGAAGCAAAAGGCATGCTCCAACAGAGTCCCAGTTATGTAACAAGCATTGCCTTCTTAACGGTTCTTGGTTCATTCCTTTGAGCTTGAAAGGAAGCTATATAGGAATCAAGGTGTTGTGCCTGTGTGATGCCATGGCATTGCTGACCTCTGCACTTTAAAATTCACAGCAGAACCTGTTGCAGGATTCACTGTGAAATGTTACAATATTTTAAATCTAATGATTTTTGTTGACACCGAGGAAAATATTTTTCTTGCTGGGTTTGGCAAACAGGAAATACTTTGCTCCAAACCTACGGCAATGCTCTCCTCCAGTCTTACGTGTCACGGGGCAATATGATTGTGATTTGGCCGTAGTAGAGAAACTGACAACTTTTCAGTCCTGGACCTTCACTGACTCCATTCCCTGGGTAGCTAAGATGATTCTTTCTCGTGGCAGGTGGATTGTACATAAGGGTGGCAAAAGCATCTATTAGTTAGGTCATAAATGCTTGTTTAACTGTTAATAGACCGGGAAGGTTTCCTGGCTGGCTCAGAGGTCGACGGAGGGGTGGGGAAGAAGGGACAAAAGTCAAAGATGAAACGGAAGGGCCTTGACCGCAGCTCGACATTCAAGGGGAGGTTGAGAAGGAGAGAGGAGGGGTGGAGGGAGTTGACAGTGTGGCACAGCAGCAGCTGTTGACTTGTGCTGTGAGACTGAAAGACAGTCTGAAGGAGATTCTGGTGAGACTGAACTTCTGCCCTGTTAAATGTTGTACCATAAGTCAGTGGAATAATAGCTGTTTGGGGTTAAATAAAATGTGGCAGGATAAAGAATGGGAAATTAATTACATTCCTTTATTTATTGAGCCATATTGTCATTTTTCTCCCCACACAGAGAGACAACGAGGAGAAGGCGGCAGAGATAGAGAAACTACGACAAGAGCTGGGGAAGACAAGACAGTCACCGGTCGCAGTCACAGTAGAACCAACAGTCATGGTGCCTCGCAACAAACTATCGCCAAAGAACTCTCCTCCGATGTGTAGACCTCGCTTGTGTCACCTGGACATTGCTGACCTGGCACCGTCCGGTGGGCCTCCTCTCACTGGTGGGGGAGATGGGGCTGGGGACTCGTCTTCACCACACATACCATCCCAGTGGGGGTGCGATAGGTGAGCTTCCGTTTGTATGAGAATGTATATATGTGTGATCCAGTTTACAAACGGGCTTTTTACGAATTTCGAGAATCTGATAGAGAGTGATAGAGCTTCATTGCCTGTATAATTATACTGAATAAAAATCCCTCATTCTGCATGTCATTATGTGTGTATTTATACTTGCTATTTTATGTTCACTATTTAATTGTCTCCCCACGCAGGCTCCTCAACTGTAACAGATTGAAACAAATAATTGCGTATTTTATTTTTCCGTTTTTATTATTTTTGTGATTGTGCTATACCACTTTCTGCAGTTGTGAATGTGTGTGTCAATAATTACACTCTCACTGCACGTATTACTGTGTTCAATTTCCACAATGTCATTGTGGATAGCCACTACACAACTTCCAAGACTGGGGTGTGCAAACCCTCCGCGAACTGCGCATGCGCGGTACCGCTGGGCTGTCTGTCGTGGTCTCTCCCGCGCGCTACTAGTAGCTCGCGGAGAGTCTGACACGGGCTAGCTACAGTAGTAGATAGCATGCGGGAGTCGATACACGCCCTTCGTTTTGATTTCTTGTGCCTTCAAGATAACACAGAGCAAGCGGACCCGGTCGCGGTAAGCCCGCGCTAATTAGCCATTAGCTTGTTCACTTGGTTTTTACGCCATAACTTTAGAACGCAGTAGTTTTATGAAAATCGCATTTTTTAAATCAAGCCAGTGTAGCACTGAACCCGTTACTATCGCTCTTTGGCCGATTTCTTGCTCGTGGTAGCAGAAAACGAATGATGCACCTTGAACCTACGCGCATGCGTAATGCGTCTAACTGTGTTTACGCGATTTAGAGCGCGCGCGCGGAGAGGGACTGTTTTTATTTATGGGTGGTCTAGGGTATGTACTGCTGTAGTACTACTGGGTGTGGCACTGGTGTGCGGGTTGTAGTCGTGTATGTGTCAGACGCCAGGCTGCAGTACCGCTCTCTACAGAGAGATCGTGAGAATATGCTAAATCTTAGGGCGGAATAGGTCTGTGTTAGCCGTCAGTGAGTTACAGTATTTGCTAGCTACTTCCCGGCGGAAGAGTTCCTCTATCGCGAGGTGGCCCACATTCATGGCCTCTGGACGTGGCCAGGCGGCAGGTTTGGGTGAGAAAGATTTAGGGACTTTACACAGTGCTCTGTATCCAGCAAGAAGCAGCTACAAATCTTTTGCCATACAAATCGGGGTGAAGATAGGGGAAATCAACAATATTGAAGGGAAGTATGCTGATCACAGCGACCGATTGCTTCAAATACTGTCGGTTCGTCTAAAGAAAGCAGAGCCTCTCACATGGAGTGATATAGACACAGCTCTCAGGTTAGACTGTGTAGGTGAGAGTAGGACAGCCGATAGCATCCGACAGAGTAAAGAGGGTTCAGATGAGGCGGTACGTAAGAGAGTAGAAAGAAAGAAGGACCGAAAAAAGGTACACAATGTAGAGGTGGCATCTCCTCGGAGCTTCAGAGAAGAAGTAACAAAACCGTCAGTGAAGAGGAAAGCCTCTACAGGGGTATGGCCACAAGAGAAAAAGGGGAAGAAAGGAGACTACGAGAAGGAAAAGATAATCACATCTTTAGATGAACCAGAAGTGTATGAAAGAGATGAACTGAAGGCTAAATACAAACATAAAGCAAAAGAAAAATCAGTTGATTCAAATGATGAAAAAACTAAAACGAAATCTAGCAAACAAAAATCCCCAAAAGAAACATCTGACACTGAATCATCCGCTACTAAAAGTGGGAATGAAGAAATGGTTAGTTCACCATTTCACAGTAAGACAAGGGGAACAAGAGCTCAATACACGCAGAGCAAATCAGAAATGAAAGGTAGTGGAATATCACGGAAAGAAAAAAGTATAAAACGTCGACATGAAAGTGCTGCCTCAGCTACAAGGTAAGTGGAAAACCTGCTCACAAATCAAAATCAAAATCAGAAATAGAGTTCGAGTCTTTTGCCTGTAATAGTGACGAAGTAAGTGAAGACGTACATCTTGAATGTACAGGAAAGGCAACACATGTTAAGCCGTCTATCACATGCATGGAACGGAAGATATCTCTCATAAAAGATTTAAATCTTGAGAAGGAAAAGAGATCAGGTAAAAAAACACAAATGTCAGCTAAGAAATATGAATGTGTTTCCCCTTGTCTTATGAAAGAGAAAGAAAGGAAGAGACCTGTCAAAGTCAGTGATAAAGCAAACCCCTTGGGCACAAAAAAAATCAAACCACCAAAAGAAAGTGGGATAGAAAGACAAAGCTTGTCCAAGAAAGTCGAGAAAGTTGCAGCTCAGCTTTCAGACACATCTGATTCAGACAGCAGTCAGAACGACTCAGAAGATGAAGAATCGTATTTTTCAGATGTTAGCAGTGAGTGCGAGAGAGACTCGGAAGAAATGCCATCAAATGAGGAGGAGGAAACAGAGCCTACCACTAGTGAAGATGAAGTAAAGAAGCACGAGAAAAGTATGCTTCCCATTGGTGAAATAAGAGAGAGAGTGGTGGGCGCAAATTTCCCAGGGGGTGATGATCAATCAGATCCCGGTGATAGAGGCAGGGATCAGAAGGTACTTGATAGTCAAACACAGAAAAGGAGAGTGCGAAAGCGCAGGGAGAGAAGTATGAGCCCCATTGCCAGAGTAAGCTCCTCCCCCTCCACTTCACAAGAGGAGAATCGAACAAAACTTGGCCCGCAGAAGAAAAAGAGGAAAATAAGTTACAAAAGGAAAAGGAGAAAAGAAGTAAAAAGTTTACCCAACTGCTCTGGGACTGATGACTCTTCACCAGCATGTGACATGATCGAATCTCAAGCTGACAAAGCAAATGAACCTACAAATATTTTTGAACGTTTTTACGGCAAACTGTGCTGTGCAATCATAAACCCTGAAGATATAGCTGCTGAGTTGCTGAACAAAGGTCTGATATCAAAGTCAGCGATGAAGGATATATTCAAGTCTCCTGAATCTAAGCAGGTTAAGGCCGTTAATTTAGTTGACACACTTGATGAGAAAATAAAGTGTCATCCTGAATCTCTCTTTGTGTGTATTGAAGTATTGTTGAAGAATGAAGCTCTACAGAAAGTTGGCAGGGACATGTTAAGAGAAGCAGGTATGGATAGTATTACAGTGGGTCCCATACCGTTTAATAGAATATCCCATTTATAATCAAACCTGAAATCCAAAACCATTTCCAATGCTTTCCCATACATTATACTGCGTTTTATAGAATACAGATCATGTCATATCCCGCCTATTACCATAGAAAAATTAGACAATTTTGGTTTCTTGGCCGCATTGTCATTATGTGCATGCGTAATTATGCTTTCTACAGCCTTCAGCTGGAGTTTGTAACTCTCCATTCTCCACCTGGCTTCAATTAGCTTATGTAAACAGCTAGGCTAGCTTAGCTTAGCTAAACAAACTGCATTGTGTGCTATCTGGGTCAAAGTATACGTTGGTATACACAGTATACACACCCACATTGTAGAATATCCCGCATATTATCATATTTTTTGGATGCACCGTGGGTATGACCGGGACCCACTGTAGTATTATTTGTTGGATGCTCTAGATTACTTAAGTTGTGTATTTTTTGTTAGAGAAAAGTCCTGAGCAAACAGCCTCTGTGTTTGGCAGTCAAACAACACTGAGTCAGGAGCAGCTAGGTGTGGAATCAGTCTTGGGTAAGACATATCAAGTATGCAAAGTTGTGCTCACTCACCGCTTTTTCTTCTCTCGGATGCAGGAAATAAAAATGTCTGACACAGTCAGCCCAGCACCTATTAGCGGTATATCATCCCCTTTTGGAGTAAGTCACTTTGTACATCAACCAGGTGTTATTCCAGCGTTGGCAAGGTATAAAGTGTACTTGCAGTCTTGTTACAATGCTAGAAATCTAGCTGCTGCAGACAAGTACCTTCCCACTCTCAATGCCCCCTATATTAATCTTGCCATTGTCAGTAGGGATTTTATAAAACGAGACGAATTCACTAAACAAACACTGCATGGAGGTGTAGACCAGATTCTTAAGAGCAAGATACCTATCAACATCGAAGACCTGCTAACCCTAGAAGACGGTGGTAAACCTGTTAGGTTTGTTCTGGTAGAAGGTCCTCCAGGAATTGGTAAGAGTACCTTTGCTTGGGAGGTATGTAGGAAATGGGATGAGATAGAAAGCCTCAGAGACTATCACGTTGTGGTGCTGCTCAAGTTGAGGGAGAATTGGGTTTTAAACGCCACATCACTTGCAGATATATTCAGATACCCATCTCACCCTGACTTCAGTAAAAGTATTGCTGAAGAATTGGTGCAATCACAAGGACAAAAGCTGTTGCTAGTTTTAGATGGTTTTGATGAAGTCTCTCACAGTTTCCATGCAAACTCTGTCATTAAAAGCATTCTTTGTAAGCATCTATTACCACAATGTACCATCCTTCTCACTACTAGACCAGTGGCCATGCACACACTCAAAAGTATCTGCCAGCCTCAAGTCGATAAACATGTAGAAATCATTGGGTTCACAGAGGAAGAGAGAGTGAGGTACATCACTGAAGTCTTTAGCAAAAAACCAGAGCTTCAGAAGAACTTCTTGAAGTACATGTTTCTTGTCCCTCACATAAAGTCAATGATGTACATTCCACTCAACTGTGCCATTATAGCACAAGTCTATGATGAGTCTCAAAGTAGCCACCACCTTGCAATACCTAAAACAAGAACACAGCTGTACAAGGCACTCACTCATTCCTTTCTTGTTAGACACATGAAGTTGAAGGATAGCAATTTTGAGTGTACATCTATGCTTCCAGAAGGTCTAAATAAAGCAGATTTGAAAATGTTTCGAATTTTAGCTAACTTTGCTTTTTATAGTTATCACATAGGTGAAGCAAGAAAAGTTACATTTTTGAAAGAGGATATCCCTGAGGGATTAGTTCATTTTGGTTTAATGAATGAATCAACTGAGATGTATGCTAGCAAAGGAGTGGAGCAAACATTCTCATTTCTCCACCTCAGCCTACAGGAGTACTTGGCAGCTTGGCACTTGGCTAAAAGCTACAGCATTGAGTTTCAGGTCGCTTATCATGGGCTGGCTGTAGATAAAAGAGCTTCTGTGGAGTACAAAGGTGATAACAAAGAGGAAGAGACTCTCCTATCATCACTAGAGCGACTAGGGCAGTCACTAGTAGAACCAGCCATATTCCTGGCTGGTATCACTGGCTTGAGATGCCAGTCAGAGGATGACAGGAACCACTGGAAAATTTATGTCAGTCATGACACTGCGAATGTTAAAGATCTCAGTGTGTTGATACGCTCCCTTTATGAGGCTCAAAACCCCAATATTATATCTCACTATTTTGCAGCTGAAAAGAGCATTGTTTCTAGGAGGGAAGTGAGCATTAATGCACCATATTATCCTAATTCTTCAGTTACTCGAACACCATATGATACCTATGCAATTTCGTATTGTCTAGCACATTCCTCAGAAGAGTTCAGCCTGTTTTACATGCCTGGCAATAGTGGTGTTATCCACGAGGTTACACTGGTGGAAACATTTGTCAAAGGTCTTGAAGACCACTGCAGCCAATCAAGCATGCCAAGAGTAAGAAATGTTCGCATGTGCCTTCTTTATTTGTCTGCCAAGGGTTCAAGTATTGTGTTATATTGGTTCAAGAAAGCAAAGTTTTCCCCTGAAATCAAAGAAATTTACCTTGAGTTCCATGACAACACCAGTGATGATGAGGAGGAGTTTTTAAAATCAATTGTCAAACTTCAATCACTTGAGATACACATCGATTCCTTAAGGTGGATTGGTGCTCTAAATAACCTCACAGAATTAAGAGTATTGCGTGTCTTTACAAGCAAGGAATGCAATCTTCCCCCACCTGAAGTTTGCAACTGGTCAGAAGAATACGGGCTGATCGGAGGGAATAAATTAACAGAAGTTGTATTTGATATCAAATTCCACTGCAACTCATTATATAAGATTAACAGTCAACAGATGTACTGATTAGTCTGTTCTAAAGTCAGTTTGATATCAACTCAAATACAAAAGTGGTGTTGTCCAACATATCCCGTGAGACCATGGTTGGTGTTCGTAGCATCTTATTACACTGCCCCAGTCTTACCACATTGGAGCTGAAGAGAACCAGACTGGGCTATGATGGAATCCTATACATATGTAGCCCGCTAAGCAAAAATGCAAAGTTAACGCGCCTCTTTATTCATGATGATGAAATCCCACATAAAGGTGGTGAGAGACGGCAAATTGATTTCTCCGCTTTCACAACCATGGAGAGAGTTCCTCTGGCAAGTAAGACTACCTGCACCGAGTGTCTTCTGGAACTTAACAACATTCTCAAGGACAATAATACTCTGGAAGAGATAAGGATTCAGTCCGGTTTATTCTCTGCTGAGTATCGTCAGTGGACAGGACTTGGACCTTTCAACAGTTTCAATGTGGGGGCTGTCCGTAGTGGCATGTCTCCTAATCTCAGGAGATCATTCTCATCATCAGACCTGACTCAACCCCAGACTCTCCTCTGCTGGGACAGACAGTTTAAAGGATTGTTTTTTTTGATGAGCGAGTAAAAACAGCTGCTGATTTCAAGAAGCTATTTTCCCAGAGGAAACAGCAGGGAAAGAAGTTATTCTCTCTTACCTCATTTACTGCTCCAGACACTGCAGTTCTACAGTCATTCTCTGGACTAGACCCTCGTCTCAAGAAATGTCTGTCTCTGGAGAGGCTGAGAGTAAAATCTTGAGAAATCTTGCAGAATTTCTTGTTTACTTAGAGTACAACAACCTTCATGTGTTATCCCCACAACCTTCATACAACAACAGCATTCTACATACTTGCATTCAACTCCTGCATGCTTACGCTGAATGCTGCCAGCAACCTGCATTGGCAGCAACCTACACAGCCTGCATATCAACAGCAACCTACATATCTAGCTACCACAGCCTACATATTAACAGCACCTCCATACCACCGCAATCTGCATACTATTCAAACCGGCACAGCAGTTGGAAGTCCTAGAGCACAAGTGCACGTGTATACTGAGTAATTCTGGAGCACTTAAAGACTCAGGCACTATATATAGAGACCTGAACTTTGTGTACATGCATCCTTGCAAAGCTACCATACTATGTTATTTTGTGGATATTGTAGTCATGATCATTATTTCTCCATCCTTGATAAATTTCATACTAAACCAATGCTGCACTTCGACGTCTCTGAATATCTGAATACAGGCCACTTTCCATGTCCTCAAGGTGTTCCTTATTCAGAGGTTCCACAGCATGTAACCACACGACACAGAGTATAGCTAGCTTGTAAATCAATAGTATTGTGTTGGCTCAAAGAGATTACAACAGTGCACAGCTCTTAATCACTGTAATGCTGGGGAGCACCAAATGGAAGGATGTGGTGGATGGACCTATGACAGTCAAAGCTTTTACTTAAAGAGGTAGCTAATTTGAGAGTTGCATATGCTAGATCTAATACTTGCCTGGACATGTTTGCCTGGACTATTACTGTTATACTGTATAGTGAGACATTGTGACTCAGCAGCAAACAGAGTCCCAGTTATGTAACAAGCATTCCCTTATTAATGGTTCTGGGTTCATTCTTTGAGCTTCAAGTGAAGCTAGGAATGAAGGTGTTGTGCCTGCCTGACACAGCAGAGAAGCTCTACATAGCATTCCTGCCTGCGTGTGTGCATAATATGTACACGACAGAATAAAACGAGCAACTTTGGTCGCTGCAGACAGTCTGGCAAAGGTTGACTTCAGTGGAAGCTTCAGTGGAAGGATGAACGCTGCAATAGCATTCATCTTGACTGCTAGTGTGGCTGCAGTATACACTCCAGTACCCAGTGCAGCCCAGTCTCCAGTCTATACCAATGCATGGGGAGTGAGGTTGTTGGAGGTCTGGGGGTAGCTAACAGTGTCGCCATGAGCAGGGCCTCACCAACATGGGACAGGTGAGCCCTGCACACACTCACTCTGTTCTACTGTTGTTAACTATAGTAGCAGCAAAGGAAAGCTCTTACAAAATGGACCGCATAATAGCAATGTTCCTGCAGGTTGGTACTCTGGAAGATATGTACTGGTTCCTGCTGCCACTTGATACGAGCTACCATATCGCCGCCATGGCTCCTTACCCACAATTACTGCGGCTCTGCTACAGGAAATTCGGTATTATAAGCAGTGACTCAGAGTGAAAACAGATCATAAAATGAATCTGCCCCAATAGGTTATCATTGCAGAACAGGAAGTTGTGTCGTGGACGTTGCTACGCCAGTACGCAGTACACAGTGCCTACTGATCCACGCTGGCCTGCGCAGTTTTTACCTCGTGTGCGTTGACAAATTAGCAATAACCATAAAATTTCAACCAAGATCTTTACCTGATCTCTTCCCTTTAGGTCGAATGATAATAACAACCGTCATCTAAAGTGGAACCGGCATGGATCCAGGGATTTACTGGATGTGGAGTGATTCTAGCTATAGTTGATGATGGTAATTGAAATGGCTAGTGGCAGAGTGTAGGTAATTACAAATATGCATATTTAAAATGATCATGAGTAAAATTATAATAGCTACAAAGACCTGTTTTTCAGAGCATGCAGTGGTTCAGCTTGAGATAACGTTGTTTTGATTAGTCTCTGCATATGCACACTTGTGTAGGTGTGGATTTCAAGCATCCAGATCTTGTCAGAAACTATGTACGTAAGCCAATCAGAAGTAGTCAATTAACAGAGTATGTTGATCCTTGCATTGTTGTACCCTATGTATAGCTCTTGGGTCTGGATTTGAATGCCGTGACTTGCACTGATAGTGCATTTCCTAATTTCGGAGACACTCACGGAACATACGTTGCTGGAGTCATCGGCATGGAGAAGAGCAACAGCGTGTGTGGTGTGGGTGTTGGGCTTACAACTCCCTTATCACTGGTGGGAAATTTTAGTAGTCACTGAGCTATGACCAACTGACACCTTAATGGTTACTGTGGTGAAACAAACAATCTTCTCTGCCATGCAGGTATTTTGCTGCTTTCGGGATTTGAGACAGATGTAAGCGAGGCAAAGGCGTTACTTCATCAGAATAACAAGATAGACATATACTCCAACAGTTGGGGTCCGTTCGACTCTGGCAGTTTAGTGCTTGGGCCTGATTTGATGGCAACCATGGCTCTTGAGCAGGGAGCTCAGCAGGTAAAAAAATAATACAACTTAACTTGCTTGTCAACTGTCAGTTGGACAAATTGTTTGTGGTAAAATTTTGTCAGTCAACAGGGAAGGGCCGACAGGAAATGATTCAATGTAATGTAAAGCCAAGTGGGTGAGCTTGTGAACTCCATTCCCATTCTACATTCCCACACCTGTCCAGAATTATAAACATTGTACAGTGACTTAAAGTATTGAGCATTACTTGTCTATTATGAAAAGCACTGAAGTGCAAACCCTCGGCGGTAAACTAGCGAGTTGTAGCATCGCTGTATGCTGGGCCGTGCGTCATCGACGGAGCCAGTAATACGAGTCTCACCGGAACACAGGGTAGTTGCATTAGCGGTTAGAGCAATAGCTCAGGTGTTTCAGAGGCTCTCATATTTGCTTTATTAAATCTATCCGCTCTTCTGTGTTTCAATGCTCTCGCCAGACGTTTTATAGATGGGAAGGCAAGGCCGCAACCACAAACTGCTCGCCACCTGAACTATTTTGCGAACATACCTTGCTCAGCATGTTTATCGTTTATCCATAGGGAACAGAGATCAAAACTTACAGGAGGCCGTGGATCGTATTAGAGAGTCGGTAGACACGGGTGAAATCTCACGTGATCCGCGTACAAAACGACTAAAAACTCGGTGAGAATCACTCCTAGGCCTTCAAAACATACTAGCAATAGTCAACGGGCCCATATCTACCTATACATGTCCCCCAAGACCTCATACGCACCTTCAGTCGTCCACGGGAGAATTCGCTCATACGCGATATCACGATTTTCGTGTCATCATATTCTTCTTCTTCTTCTTTAAACCCGCTATCTCCTTACCAGTACCAGTTCGAGCGCTGATTTTTTCACTGAAGGTCTCCAATTTCGCCCCATTAGCTACTACTTTCAACAGTTACAATTTGTCTATGGTATAGCCTATCCATATACAGCATGCCCATGAACATCAGCGTCACTCTACCAATAAATGCAGTGTTGTCATAAGCTGTTAAAAATAGT
This sequence comes from Geodia barretti, assembly GCA_030341885.1. Taxonomy (NCBI): domain Eukaryota; kingdom Metazoa; phylum Porifera; class Demospongiae; order Tetractinellida; family Geodiidae; genus Geodia; species Geodia barretti. Next base: position 44,040 of record CASHTH010002754.1, on the reverse strand, counting down.
GGAAACAAGTGGAAAAATCATTTCTTCAAAATGAAAGGGGGATATAGGGATGGCTTGAAGCACCAAAAAGGAAGAAACAAGGGGTCATTACACAGCAAAGTTGCACAAAGCTACATGACACCATCCCTATATCTTTGTTTTATTGTTTATAAGTTATAAGCAAAGTTTAATATCGAACAAAGATATAGGGATGGTGTCATGTAGCTTTGTGCAACTTTGCTGTGTAATGACCCCTTGTTTCTTCCTTTTTGGTGCTTCAAGCCATCCCTATATCCCCCTTTCATTTTGAAGAAATGATTTTTCCAATTGTATATATACAACCAACGTGGCGTAGCGCATGCTCCGGCGATTAATTGACATGACGCGTGCGCGCTATATATAATAGCTATATAGCCTGCAGGATGAGAGGGCGCGTGCGCGATCGACCGCGCGTTGGCTGTTTTCACGCCATATCTCTGGAATGCAGTCGTTTCGGGAAAACCGCCACAATGTGCCCTGTTAAAACTGTGTGTAATGGTGATTCGAATGGTTAAAAAATCATTTCTCATGTGTATGTTACACCAAAATGAAATCAAATTAAGTAGAGCCCTATAACAGTTTTGAAGACAGGCACAACCTGATACAGATTCCTGCACATTCCTTTGACATTCAACAGGATTGCTATGTAAATGTAGTATACCGTACGCAGTAGTTGTTGTCACTGGAACCTTAGTGTGTTCACAATCATAAATCATGAGATGCACTGTAAGGTGTCGTCTGCACCTCATTCCTCTGAGCTTCACAAGGGGATCTACTAGGACACATGGGTATTTCAACAGTTTCACCGTAGCTGCAGTCTCACAGGCATGCATTAAACACACATGAAGATGGACCACCCTAAAGGCTATGAATTTATAGTTCTGCAAGTGTGGCAGTGTGAGGAGACGGCTTTCCTTGCTCTACACTTGGTAGTAGTTTACTGTTGCTTAAAAGGTGTGATAGTTATGGTGTTTGTGAGAGTATAATTATAGTAGCAAAATATATGTGTCCAAGACATATAACTGGATATTGTGTAATATCTACAGAATGTTGGTGTTATCAATACAGGGTCGACATGGGAAGGGGTCCATATTTGTGTTCGCGTCAGGAAATGGAGGAAGAAACGATGACACCTGTGCTGCAGACGGCTATATTCAGAGCATCTACACCATTGCCATTGGAGCACTATTAAGTGATGGGAGACCTACCGACTATGATGAGAGGTGCTCCGCCAAGATGGCCTCCACGTTTGTCAATTATGCTCCAAATCCTGCCATAGTAAGAATTTGGGATGTTAAACCATAATCAACAGCAATGAAGTAATACTGTTTCTGTGGGCTTGACTCTGGGTGGTTTACTTAGTAATAATAATAATACTCAGGTGGCTGCCATAGCACTAGGGCCATAGACCACGCACCCAGAGCAATGGGCGGAACCGTTAACAAACGAACATACACCATATGAACATGCGGTGTCTGTCTCACCTCCCAGACACCTCAACTCACCTCTTCCACCAGCGACACCCTGCAGCTCCCCAGACGCAATCCGAGACTGGGTCTGTTGTACGCGGGGATTATCGCCGTATAACCTAACCTTCCTTAGCTCCCAAACATCCAAAATAAAACCTTTAACAAGGCCAAGCAAAGAACCAAATTTATCCTCCCACAGCTCACTACCCAATATAAAGGATGCTTTCCTGAAACTATCAAGCGACTGGAAATGCTCAAACCCATCATCCCCAAGCTTCCCCTGCAGGGCAACTAAGAAATTGCTCCTAAGACTACTATATGCTGGACACTCCCACAACACATGACTCACACTTTCACACTCATCATCACACAACAGGCACTCCTTCATCCCCTCCCTCCCCCTATGCCTACCCAGTTCCTCATTTAGCCCATGCGTGCCTGACCTGAACTTAAACATTAATCTAGACCCAGCATCACTTTTCCCATGCAAGTACTTTTTGAACTCTACCACGTTGTTAAAATGACTTATACAACAACAGCTTTACTTTGCTATTTAGCCCCTCTTCAAACTTTCTAAAGCTGTGTGTTTTTTAGCACTTGTGTGGTGAAAGTGGAATAATGAGTTGGCCTTAATAATTATTGTGCCAAGGGAGTTTGCAGTTCATTTTTCATTTTACTGATATGAGTAATGATTATAAGGTAAATGGGGGTAACTTCAGACACGGGGTAATACACGGACATAACTCGCTATTCAGAAACAAGAGAAAGAAAGATTCGGATATATTACTAGCTACCAAAGTGCTAACAAATCTTCCTCGCATTTTCTTCGCAGCGAATAATTTCGAGGCCGGTGCAACGCCCCATGTCCGGAGTTACCTCCGCGTCCGGAGTTACCCTCATTATGTATGCGTAATCGCACTGGGCTTACCGTGACCTGATCTGCTCGCTCTGTGTACCTTGGAGCCTCAAGAGCATATATCGACTCCCGCATGCTATCTACTTGTGTAGCTAGTACGTGTCAGACTCTCCGTGAGGTACTAGCGTGGAGACCACGAGTAAATGCATCTTTTGCCCCAACTCATCAATTAGCGGTACCGCGCATGCGCAGTGCGCTGAGGATTGCACTTCAGTTGTTTTCCATGTATGATTGTACTGCCTATGAATATGCAAAACAAGTAGAGCCCTATAAACATTTGGTGGACAGGCACAAACTGATACAGGAATGTACCTGCTCATTCCTTTGAGGGAGTTACAGGGTTTACTAGTGTTGCAATAACTATGTAGTAGTTGTTGCCGTTGCACTTCAGTGGGCCCCCAACCATAAATGCAAGGTGTGTGCGAATAAACTCTCAGCTTTGTGGGCATCTGCCTGGAAATCATGGCATGGGAGTGAGTAGATCAACAATTCCACAGTCAGTAGAACGTAGCTATCTCTCAGAGCTTTGCAAGGAGTGCAGCCGTATGAGATTGGATGCATAGCCTTACGGCAATGATATTTAGCGTCGAGTGCACCCTAGTGATGCACTGCCTTCAATGGCGAGTAAAGTGAGCCCACCTAGTCGTCTGAATCATGCAATTTGAAATGACCGATTCTCCGCCACAACAATGCACATACAAGTCACTTTGCTCATTAACAAAAATGCGCTTGTTGCTTATCTGTAGCAGTTATGGTCTTTGTGACCACATTGTGTGAGTTGCAAATTTTTTGAATATTTTTCTGGATCTTTTGGCACGATTGATGTTACAACAATGGAAAGAGGCCCTATTTTTAAATAATATGTAAAGTGAAATGGCTTTGAGCAGATTCAAATCCCCTACCATAGGCCACAATAGCTACTGAGATAATGGCTGGGTGTGTGAATACCTTTGATGGTACCAGTGCTGCAGCTCCTCAGGCATCTGGTGCTATTGCTCTGGCCTTGGACGCAAAGTAAGACTCGTACACACACCCATCCACACCTCCCTCCCCTCCCCCAACACACACACACACACACACACACAAGGAAACCAGTTAAGCAACTACACAGGGATCCCACAAACTAAAGTAACCTGCTCTAAAAAATACACCTCATTGCGTGAAACTATTAATGACCCTCCGGTGAACCCCAACCACGTGTAGTACCAGCGCGGGCTCCAGAGTGCTGGCAACCAAGATACCGCAGGTATAGTTACGCATGTTAGTATACCTAGTATATACATCCTGTGTAATCCCCCTACTCAAGTTAGTAGTACCTAGTGTATATACACTGCTGTACAAAGTAAACCTGGTATTTTAACTGACCATGAACTGTGCAGCAGTAGAGTACAAATAGACATAGACTGATTATACAAGACACACAAACTAAGCCTACCAGACTCCGTTAAAGGAGTGTCCCGCCTCTCTGGTAGCAGGGCACAGGTCAGGAGACTAAAGGGACCGAAACCGGTGTCCCTGCACGATGATCTGCGAGGAGCTCCCCTGATGACTTGTGCATGAACGTAGGCTAAACTACACGTGACACTAGAACATCGCGTGACCTATACGTAGGGCCTTCCGGTTCATGGGCATGGGGTGGGGGCGGGACTACGTGTACAGACATTCAGAAAGCCAATGCATGTGGCCGCGGAGGAGGGCCTCTCAGTCCCTGGCGCTCTTTCTTCCTTTCTTCCCCCATGCAAACACGCACACAGAGCATCATGTTTTACACATGTGATTATCACTAAAGTGAAATACATCACCCAGGATCCTAGAGTAACAAACCCCTTCCCCCTTAGAAAATTCCATACCTGTCCTGGTTTTGCAGCTGCTCTGCTTGGCTCTGGAAAATTGTTACTAGACACCCTGGTCTCCTCATTACTGTTTGCCTAAATACCCTAGTTGTCTATCTAAATCCAGTTTTGCCTCTCCCTAGGAAATTCCATACCTATGACATCATAACTCTCCTCTAAATACCCCACTTTGCGTTAGTAGAACCATAGGATTGCAAATCTCCCAGAGAGCCTATGTGATTGTAAATACAGTACTGTAAGCTGTAGATTTTACACGAGAGTCTGTGACATTGGATGTGTGGGGAGAGTTGGCTAGCCACAAAAGATCTTTAACCCACCGTCCCCAGTTCTCAAGGCTGGGCATCCATGTCTTACTCTTGTGCTTGTATGTGTACACATACTGTTCCGCTTTAACATTGGTATATACTTTGCTCTCGACGTTCCCTGTTACGTCCATAACTTAGGCGCCCGTACAAATAAGCCAGTGGTTAATACTTGTGTGTATTCATGAGTAAATATAATGACGTATGCTGGTGGGGTGTGTGGGGTTGTGCTGGCCTGGCTGTGCGGGGGTGGGTAAACATCAATATCTGATGCATGGGGGACTGTATGTTGTGTGACACCGACAAAAGCCTTCCCAAAATCATCCCCTGTTCCACTTCTCAAATTCCCTCCCTGGCTTTTGATACCATCCATACCTAACACACACACATATACCAGTGACCTGCCATCTTTTCATACAGTCCTTATCTGACGTGGAGAGATGTCCAGTATCTGATAGCCTACACCTCAAATCCTGACATACTCATTGTGAGTGACTTGGCTACCAATGGAGCTGGCCTCAAATTCAGCCACCACATTGGATTTGGAGCCATTGATGCTGAGGCACTAGTGACGAGAGCCAGACACTGGATCAACGTTCCTCAACAACAGATGTGCACAATCTACCTCGATGACATCATGTAAGAAAAGTTCTCACAGGTATTGATTATTGTCCCTCGGTGTTCTTGCTGTTCTTCTAAGCACACAAGTGTTCAGAGTGAAGGTACATAGATGCTTTATGTGGGGTGGTTATTGCTCAGTTATATTCCCTTGGATAAAGCACCCTTACATCTACGTTTCATTTTTTATAGTTAAATGGGAAGTGGTAAAAGTCGTAAGCATCGTATACATAGACTCATAATCATTATACACTCACACCCCACTAGCATAACCATAGTAACTATCTTTGTCATTTTGTATAGCTTTGTTGGACCTTCTTCTGAAGAATCAATCGATATCTTAGTCCATGACGAGAAAGTAGGCTTTCTGGAACATGTGGTAGTGCAAGCAACAGTTGCAGTGTTTCTGGGTAACAGAGGAGATGTTCAATTGGAGCTAACATCACCAGCTGGCACTGTGTCGATTCTCCTGCCATATCGGTCGCTAGACATTGGACCTGGACTGTACTACAAGTGGCCTTTCATGTCTGTGCATTTCTGGGGTGAAGACCCATACGGAAATTGGACTCTGACTGTCAGGTACCGTGGAGCCGTTGGTAGTGTCGCAGTCGATGATATCCACTTCACAACCTATGGCACTGCTGAAGTACCACAGGCAATTCAAAACATACCAGCGACTTGCGACCCAGTGTGTGCCCGAGGCTGTGCACGTGCAGGTCCAGAGTACTGCGACTCGTGTCTTCAGTTCCGCATTGCCGATGATCTCACGTGTGTGGACGAGTGTCCTCCTGGACTAGTCCAGAGGCAAGGCTACTGCTACAATGCCACTCTACCCGAGCCAATATGTTCCAATGCTAAAGAGTATGAGTGTTCCCACGAGTGCAAAGAGGAATGCTCTAGTGGAGTGGTGTCAAAGAAGGATGCCTGTTATGCCGCCTGTCTGCTACATTACAAGCATAAGCATCATAAGATTCGTCAGGATCCCTAGGGTGCATGATATGCAGCTACAACTGAGACTATAACTGTTGTTACGTGTTAATAGCCAGCAGCAAACAGAGTAGTATTAGTTATTTCACACAGAGAACAGTAAATAAATGATATAACTTAACATCATTTTATTTAGTATGATATGTATATTATGCAGCTCATTATGTAGTTATAGCAGTATCTACTGTATAGCATAGTTTGCAAAGCAGTGCAGCTTGATTATCGAGGGGGCCTTATCCTGGCCTCAAGGTCAAAGTCCTCCCTCCTCTGCACGGTAACTGTGACGGGGCGGGAGACGCCCTGAATAATGTCCAGGGCCTGGCTGTGAGTGGCCCCTACTATTGGGACCTCGTCCACCTCCACCAGTTCGTCACCCACTCGCAGCATCCCACACCTCTCTGCTACCGAGCCGGGAGCAATGGCTGCTATCTTTACATATGGAGACTCTGTGTCAGAGCCTCCCTCATCTCCACTCCGAGAGGTCTGTCCTGTGATGTGTTCAACTGGGTTGTGAGGGGCAGAGGGGGGAGGGGGGGAGTAAGAGATAGGTGCAGAGTGTGAGAAGGATAGTGCATTAAAAATTGGATGGAGAGTCTTGACATGTGCCATGTGCATTTAGCTAAAACCTTCAGGGTTTTGTCAACTAAAATCTACTCCAGCATGACAAGCATGGTACCGTTTGGGGGTAGGTGAGCGTACTCATGAAGATAGTGCTTCTGATACCCCAGATTAGACACATGCTCAGTACAGTGTTTCACCTCACGTCGCATTGCCTTAATATCTGTCGCATCACCATAAGTCATTAACTCATCTGGCTCAGAAAGGCTTGCAACTCTTTCAATGAAAACTATAAACGTTATCTGGTTGCCCACCTTTTTGTCTGAGATTCTCATCAATCAGTGTAGCTACATACCTTCATGAGGATCACCCCAGCGTTGGCGGTGGGAAAGACTCTGAACAGCACAGTCTCCTGAGCTGGAGGCTCTGGCAGTGGTGGAGTCTCTTGACCCCTCATGGCCAAGAGCCGGACCTCTCCCTTCGCCCTTGACAGCAACTTTGAGCCGTGCTCAGACTCTCTCCTGTAACAAAGCTGCCATTGATCTCCAGAATACGATCACCAATCCTGTGCAATGGTACAAATCACAATCAACGAGAGGGGCTGATGGGTTGAAATACAGCTGATTGAATTACCGGAGATCTCCCTGACTTGCAGCTCGGCTAAATCTCCTGATGTTCTTGACCAGCACCCTCTCCGAAGTGGCCAAGACCAAGGCTGAGCCCCAGCCCCAGTGGTCCGTTCACCAACTTCACCTCAAATATCCCACACCGCTGGCGCCTCTGCTGGGAGACCTCAGAGTCTGGTTTCCCACTAGCCTGAGCACCTTCACCAGTGACTCCAGTGTCTTCTTCATCCTCATCATCATCATCACCATCACTGACGGTGGCTTCATGGTCGTCTGTGAGGATATTTGGCCGAGTCGATTCTTCGGCTATCTGCCCCACAACCCTGTGGCACCATACACAGTCTCGATTATTAGCCACTTAATATGTAGCCATCTTGAAATTACCTCTCCAGCAGGTTGACAATGTACACCTTTACACAGTTTTCCAGCATGTCCTCATCTTCATCAGCCTTAGGCACTCTGTGTACAGGTAGCAGTCTGAAAAGGCCTCAATACTTACTTTTTAACTCACTTCTCTGGAAGCCCAAGTTGCAGTTGTTTTGCAGACTTCGAATCAGGGCTTGAGATAATACTCTTCACATCAGAGGATTTGTGCTCACTGGTCATTGATCGCTCCTGTTGTGCAGCAGCACAGAAGACGCACTAGGCGACGCCCGCACCTCGACGGATTTTACGGCACCTGTGTGGAGAAAGAGAATCACAATCATTAGTTCCTTAGGTCTAGGGCAGTGATATGTCCCTGGATCGACCCATAAGGAACAATTTCCGAAAAAGACAACGAACAGTCAAACACTGAGTGAATGCGGCTTTGCAACAGCGTGCGTGTATGCGTGAGCGTCGACGCACGCGTAATTATGGATACGCGCGCGTAGCCACGACGCGGTTCGTTTTGTGACCAGTCAAGCGATCGCGATCGCCAGACTTGCGAGCTGCATGTTGAACCTGTTATATTTCGGCTGCTCACCCTTTTATCCGTGGGATCGATGTAAGTATAATTCTAACAAAAAACGTCCCCTATCAAGCCTGTTGCTGTTGGTAGTTTCTGTGGTTGACATGAAACTTCAGTAGCTAGTTCGCATTCGCTACTCAGAGTTGTTAAGATATTATGTTAAGGCTCAGGGATGACCACAAAGCAGGTGAGCGTCAAAGAGGAGCGAGTTCTAATTATACGAACACAGTAACACGTTGTCGAGGCAAGACCGAAGAAGAAGGGAGGACTTTTGTGCAGTGGCCGGCCATGAGCGCAGCGAAATACAGAAAACACTACAATATAAGACAGCCAGGAAGGTAATCGACAAATTAGGCTATCCTTATGTGCTTATTGGACGGTTCTCGCGATTAGCCCGACTCTCCCGTGAGGGTCCGAGGCGACTTTGAAAGAGTAGTGGCACTTAGTAACTAGCTAGTAAGTAGCGGACCCTTTTCGTGCAGGGTTTAGTGCGTTGGATCTTTATCCTGCAGTTAGACTAGTTCCCGCGTCTGTATATTGTAATTCTCCCAGCTCTCTCTGCAGAATGAAGGGCCGAGTCTGCTGGCAGCTGACTCTGAGGAGGAGCCGTCCAGCGATGAGGCCAGTGACATGGAGGACAACAGACCATCTCTACTTCCTCTCAATGTCAGCACTAGGCACACAACTCTACACTAATAGAGAAAGATGGTTCAACGAATATGAAAACCCCAATATTATATCTCACTATTTTGCAGCTGAAAAGAGCATTGTTTCTAGGAGGGAAGTGAGCATTAATGCACCATATTATCCTAATTCTTCAGTTACTCGAACACCATATGATACCTATGCTATTTCGTATTGTCTAGCACATTCCTCAGAAGAGTTCAGCCTGTTTTACATGCCGGGCACTAGTGGTGTTATCCACGAGGTTACACTGGTGGAAACATTTGTCAAAGGTCTTGAAGACCACTGCAGCCAATTAACCATGCTAAGAGTAAGAAATGTTCGCATGTGCCTTCTTAATTTGTCTGCCAAGGGTTCAAGTATTGTGTTATATTGGTTCAAGAAAGCAAAGTTTTCCCCTGATATCAAAGAAATTTACCTTGAGTTCCATGACAACAGCAGTGATGATGAGGAGTTTTTAAAATCAGTTGTCAAACTTCAATCACTTGAGATACACATCGATTCCTTAAGGTGGATTGGTGCTCTAAATAACCTCAGAGACTTAAGAGTATTGCGTGTCTTTACAAGTAAGGAATGCAGTCTTCCCCCACCTGAAGTTTGCAACTGGTCAGAAGAATACGGGCTGATCGGAGGGAATAAATTAACAGAAGTTGTATTTGATATCAAATTCCACTGCAACTCATTATATAAGATTAACAGTTCAACAGATGTACTGATTAAGTCTGTTCTAAAGTCAGTTTTGATATCAACTCAAATTACAAAAGTGGTGTTGTCCAACATATCCCGTGAGACCATGGTTGGTGTTCGTAGCATCTTATTACACTGCCCCAGTCTTACCACATTGGAGCTGAAGAGAACCAGACTGGGCTATGATGGAATCCTATACATATGTAGCCCGCTAAGCAAAAATGCAAAGTTAACGCGCCTCTTTATTCATGATGATGAAATCCCACATAAAGGTGGTGAGAGACGGCAAATTGATTTCTCCGCTTTCACAACCATGGAGAGAGTTCCTCTGGCAAGTAAGACTACCTGCACCGAGTGTCTTCTGGAACTTAACAACATTCTCAAGGACAATAATACTCTGGAAGAGATAAGGATTCAGTCCGGTTTATTCTCTGCTGAGTATCGTCAGTGGACAGGACTTGGACCTTTTCAACAGTTCAATGTGGGGGCTGTCCGTAGTGGCATGTCTCCTAATCTCAGGAGATCATTCTCATCATCAGACCTGACTCAACCCCAGACTCTCCTCTGCTGGGACAGACAGTTTAAAGGATTGTTTTTTTTTGATGAGCGAGTAAAAACAGCTGCTGATTTCAAGAAGCTATTTTCCCAGAGGAAACAGCAGGGAAAGAAGTTATTCTCTCTTACCTCATTTACTGCTCCAGACACTGCAGTTCTACAGTCATTCTCTGGACTAGACCCTCGTCTCAAGAAATGTCTGTCTCTGGAGAGGCTGAGAGTAAAATCTTGAGAAATCTTGCAGAATTTCTTGTTTACTTAGAGTACAACAACCTTCATGTGTTATCCCCACAACCTTCATACAACAACAGCATTCTACATACTTGCATTCAACTCCTGCATGCTTACACTGAATGCTGCCAGCAACCTGCATTGGCAGCAACCTGCACAGCCTGCATATCAACAGCAACCTACATATCTAGCTACCACAGCCTACATAATTATTAACAGCACCTCCATACCACCGCAATCTGCATATTATTCAAACCGGCACAGCAGTTGGAAGTCCTAGAGCACAAGTGCACGTGTATACTGAGTAATTCTGGAGCACTTAAAGACTCAGGCACTATAGAGACCTGAACTTTGTGTACATGCATCCTTGAAAAGCTACCATACTATGTTATTTTGTGGATATTGTAGTCATGATCATTATTTCTCCATCCTTGATAAATTTCATACTAAACCAGTGCTGCACTTCGACGTCTCTGATTATCTGAATACAGGCCACTTTCCATGTCCTCAAGGTGTTCCTTATTCAGAGGTTCCACAGCATGTAACCACACGACACAGAGTATAGCTAGCTTGTAAATCAATAGTATGTGTTGGCTCAAGGAGATTACAACAGTCCACAGCTCTTAACCATGAGTAATCACTGTAATGCTGGGGAGCACCAAATGGAAGGATGTGGTGGATGGACCTATGACAGTCAAAGCTTTTACTTAAAGAGGTAGCTAATTTGAGAGTTGCATATGCTAGATCCAGTACTTGCCTGGACATGTTTGCCTGGACTATTACTGTTATACTGTATAGTGAGACATTGTGACTCAGCAGCAACACCCCAGCACAAAACCCAAAACCACACACCAAAAAACAAAAACAAAAAAAAGAAAAAAGACCGCCAACAAAAACAAACAAGAACACGCGCCCACCGCCAATTCCCACACCCAAACAAAAGCCACAAAACCGAACCCAGCTCACAAAGCACACAAACAACGCCAAAAACCCAAGGAGTCCCAGTTATTACCAAGCATTCCCTTATTAATGGTTCTGGGTTCATTCCTTTGAGCTTCAAGTGAAGCTAGGAATGAAGGTGTTGTGCCTGCCTGACACAGCAGAGAAGCTCTCACATAGCATTCCTGCCTGCGTGTGTGCATAATATGTACAGCGACAGAATAAAACGAGCAACTTTGGTCGCTGCAGCACAGTCTGGCAAAGGTTGACTTCAGTGGAAGGATGAACGCTGCAATAGCATTCATCTTGACTGCTAGTGTGGCTGCAGTATACACTCCAGTACCTGGTGCAGCCCAGTCTCCAGTCTATACCAATGCATGGGGAGTGAAGGTTGTTGGAGGTCTGGGGGTAGCTAACAGTGTCGCCATGAGGCAGGGCCTCACCAACATGGGACAGGTGAGCCCTGCACACACTCACTCTGTTCTACTGTAGTAGCAGCAAAGGAAAGCTATTCTCGCTACAAAATGGACCGCATATTAGCAATGTTCCTGCAGGTTGGTACTCTGGAAGATATGTACTGGTTCCTGCTGCCACTTGATAAGCACTACCATATCGCCGCCATGGCTCCTTACCCACAAATTACTGCGGCTCTGCTACAGGAAGATTCGGTATTATAAGCAGTGACTCAGAGTGAAAAACAGATCATAAAATGAATCTTCCCCAATAGGTTATCACAGCAGAACAGGAAGTTGTGCGTGACGTTGCTACGACGCAGTACACAGTGCCTACTGATCCACGCTGGCCTGAGCAGTTTTACCTCGTGCGTTGACAAATTAGCAATAACCATAAAATTTTCAACCAAGATTCTTTACCTGATCTCTTCCCTTTAGTCGAACGATAATAACAACCTTCATCTTAAAGTGGAGCCTGCATGGATCCAGGGATTTACTGGATGTGGAGTGGTTCTAGCTATAGTTGATGATGGTAATTGAAATGGCTAGTGGCAGAGTGTAGGTAATTACAAATGTGCATATCTAAACTGATCATGAGTAAAAAAACTTAACAGTATAATAGCTACAAAGACCTGTTTTTCACATGCAGTGGTTCAGCTTGAGAAAACGTTGTTTTGATTAGTCTCTGCATATGCACACTTGTGTAGGTGTGGATTTCAAGCATCCAGATCTCATCAGAAACTATGTGAGTAAGCCAATCAGAAGTGGTCATTTAACAGAGTATGTTGATCCTTGCATTGTTGTACCCTATGTATAGCTCCTGGGTCTGGATTTGAATGCCTTGACTTGCACTGATAGTGCATTTCCTAATTTCGGAGACACTCACGGAACATACGTTGCTGGAGTCATCGGCATGGAGAAGAGCAACGGCGTGTGTGGTGTGGGTGTGGCTTACAACTCCCTTATCACTGGTTGGAAATTTGGAATAGTTACCGAACTATGACCAACTGACACCTTAATGGTTACTGTGGTGAAACAAACAATCTTCTCTGCCATGCAGGTATTTTGCTGCTTTCGGGATTTCAGATAGATATAAGCGAGGCAAAGGCGTTCCTTCATCAGAATAACAAGATAGACATATACTCCAACAGTTGGGGTCCGATCGACTCTGGCCGTTCCGTGCTTGGGCCTGCTTTGATGGCAACCATGGCTCTTGAGCAGGGAGCTCAGCAGGTAACAAAATAGTACACACAACTTAACTTGCTTGTCAAACTGTCAGTTGGACGAATTGTTTGTGGTACAATTTTGTCAGTCAACAGGGAAGGGCCCACAGGAAATGATTCAGTAAAGCCAAGTTGGTTAGCCAAGTATTAGATTCTCCATTCACGTGCATTGGGCATTACCTGTCCAGAATTAAAATTAACATTGTACAGTTGAGCATTGCTTGTCCATAATTCTTGACTATTACCATCACTCAAATACATTGAGCATTACTTGCCAAGTGCCAATATATACACTGTTAACGCTATGTGTAATGGTGACTGAAATTGAATTTTGGTTTCTCATGTTTATGATACCACCGAAATGAAATCAAATCAAGTAGAGCCTTATAACAGTTTTGAAGACAGGCACAACCTGATACAGATTCCTGCACATTCCTTTGACATTTACATGTTGTCTACCGTACGCAGTTGTTGTCACTGGAACTTTAGTGTGTTCACAATCATAAATCATGAGATGCACTGTAAGGTGTCTGTCTGCACCTCATTCCTCTGAGCTTCACAAGGGGATCTACTAGGACATGTGGGTATTTCAACAGTTTCGCCGTAGCTGCAGTCTCACAGACATGCATTAAACACACATGAAGATGGACCACCCTAAAGGCTACGAATTTGTAGTTCTGCAACGTGAGGAGACGGCTTCCTTGCTCTAGACGTGGTAGTAGAGGCTATGTTTAAAGTATGTGTGCAGTTTACTGCTGCTTAAAATGTGTGATAGTTATGGTGTTTGTGAGAGTAGTAGCAAAAGATGTGTGTCCAAGACATAACTGAATATCTAAGGAATATTGGTGTTATCAACACAGGGTCGACATGGGAAGGGGTCCATATTTGTCTTCTCGTCAGGAAATGGAGGAAGAAACGATGACGACTGTGCTGCAAACGGCTATGTTCAGAGCATCTACACCATTGGCATTGGAGCACTATTAAGTGATGGGAGACCTACCGACTATGATGAGAGATGCTCCGCCAAGATGGCCTCCACGTTTGTCAATTTAGCTTCAAATCCTGCCATAGTAAGAATTTGGGATTTTAAACCATAATCAACAGCAATGAAGTACTGTTTCTGTGGGTACAATGGTTGACTCTGGGTGGCTTACTTTAGTATTATCTCAGTTACAATTGGCAGCACATTTTTGTGTGGAGCTGTGTGTTGTTAACCCTCGGCGCGCATGCGCAGCGAGGGTTACTGTAGTTGGGTTTGTCTGTCTGTCTGTCTGTTACTCTCAATCTCACCTCTCGAATGTCTGTTCGTCCCAGAAACGATACCATCTACCCAACGGGCGACGAAGGTCAGAAAATAAAGGCGGTTTTCTCTGAAAATGATCCGTTGCAGAGCTAGAGCGCTTCCACCATTGTACGGCTATTGCCGGTAGTCGCCATTTTATCGCTGGCGGATAATGCGCATGCGCTTATATTTAGCACAGGCTTACCCGACCGGTGTCGCGGTACATTTCATCCCCCCGAATTTTTATCCGGGCGGATAGGATATTCTATCCCCCCCCGGATAAAATTTCCTAGGATATTCTATCCGCACCCGGGATATTTTATACCCCGTGCTGTGCGTTATTAGGAGTTTCGAAACGCAGGCGGGGTGTTATTTTGAGGTTCTGTGGGGATTTGAACGTTACAGAATGCGATGATAGCCTTGTTTGGAGTTACACCAGCGGACTGTAGAACACTACCGGATATCCCAGCGAGCGTGGAGCTCAGGTTCGCAGGTGAAGGCGAGCAGACCCGCGCAACCGCTGTGTCTCGAAGAGAAACAGAGTGCAGTCGTGCAGATTCAACTCTGTATGAGCAGCGACGGCGCCAACAAAATGGTCCCGCGCGTTTAGATGCGCAACCGTATGCGCAGAAACTTTTCTTATTAGAGGGATAAAATATCCGGACTCCGGATATTCCACACTAAGAGTATTCTATCCGGCCGGATAGAATATACTATCCCCCGGATAAAATATACGGGGGGTAAAATATACTGTGACACCGGGTCCGCTTGCTCTGCCTATCTTGAAGGCACAAGAAGTCACAACGAATGGCGTGTATCGACTCTCGCGTGCTATCTACTACTGTAGCTAGCCCGTGTCAGACTCTCTGCGAGCTACTTCGCCGAGGGTTTGCACTTTAGTGCTTTTCATTTAGCACTTGTGTGGTGCTGAAAGTGGAATAATGAGTTGGCCTTAATATTATTGTGCCAAGGGAGTTTGCAGTTCATATTTCATTGTAACAAAGTTGACAGTGAAAATATGCCCTCTGCCGGTGTGTATTTTACTAAAGAGATTTTCCTGAAACGTCGACTGCGTTCGAGAGATATGCCGCGAAAAACAGGCGAAAAAGCCAACTGGGCTCGCTCTGTGTAGCCTCAGGAAGTCACAACTAAGAGCATATTATATCGACTCCCGCATGCTATCTACTAGTCCGTGTCAGACTCTCCGCGAGCTACTAGCGTGGAGACCACGAGTAAACGCATCTCTTGGCCCAACCCATCAATTAGCGGTACCGCGCATGCCCAGTGCACCGAGGGTTGCCCTTTAGTGTGATTGTGCTATTTCATAATAATAATATAATTATGCAAAACAAGTAGAGCCCTATAAATATTTGGTGGACAGGCACAAACTGATACGGAAATGTACCTGTTCATTCCTTTGACATTCCGCAATAACTATGTAGTAGTTGTTGCCGTTGCACTTCAGTGAGCCCCCAACCATAAATGCAAGGTGTGTGCAAGTAAACTCTCAGCTTTGTGTGCATCTGCCTGGAAATCATGGCACTGGGAGTGAGTAGATCAACAATTCCACAGTCAGTAGAACGTAGCTACAATCTCTCAGAGCTTTGCAAGGAGTGCAGCCGTATGAGATTGGATGCATCGCCTTACGGCAATGATATTTAGCGTCGAGTGCACCCTAGTGATGCACTGCCTTCATTGGCGAGTAAAGTGAGCCCACCTAGTCGTCTGAATCATGCAGTTTGAAATGACCGATTCTCCGCCACAACAATGCACATACAAGTCACTTTGCTCATTAACAAAAATGCGCTTGTTGCTTATCTGTAGCAGTTATGGTCTTTGTGAGCACATTGTGTGAGTTGCAAATTTTTTGAATATTTTTCTGGATTCTTTTGGCACGATTGATGTTACAACAATGGAAAGAGGTCCCTATTTTAAATAATATGTAAAGTGAAATGGCTTTGAGCAGATTCAATCCCTACCACGAGCGCACAATAGCTACTGAGATAATGGCTGGGTGTGGTGAATAGCTTTGATGGTACCAGTGCTGCAGCTCCTCAGGCATCTGGTGCTATTGCTCTGGCCTTGGACCCAAAGTAAGACACAAACCCATCCACACACCCCAACACACACGCACACACACACACACACACATATACCAGTGACCTGCCATCTTTTCATACAGTCCTTATCTGACGTGGAGAGATGTCCAGTATCTGATAGCCTACAACCTCTAAATCCTGACATACTCATTGTGAGTGACTTGGCACAAATGGAGCTGGCCTGAAATTCAGCCACCACTTTGGATTTGGAGCCATTGATGCGGAGGCACTAGTGACGAGAGCCAGACACTGGATCAACGTACCTCAGCAACAGATGTGCACAATCTACGTCGACGACACCATGTAAGAAAGCTTCTCACATGTATTGATTATTGTCCCTCGGTGTTCTGCTGTTCTTCTAGCACACAAATGTTCAGAGTGAAGGTACATTAGATCTTTATGTGCGTGGTTATTGCTTCAGTTATATTCCCGTTGGATAAGCACCCTTACATCTACGTTTGATTTTAAATGGAAGTGTGTAAAGTCGTAAGCATCGTATACATAGACTCATAATCATTATGCACTCACACCCCACTAGCATAACCATAGTAACTATCTTTGTCATTTTGTATAGCTTTGTTGGACCTTCTTCTGAAGAATCAATCGATATCTTAGTCCATGACGAGAAAGTAGGCTTTCTGGAACATGTGGTAGTGCAAGCAACAGTTGCAGTGTTTCTGGGTAACAGAGGAGACGTTCAATTGGAGCTAACATCACCAGCTGGCACTGTGTCGATACTCCTGTCATATCGCTTACTAGACATTGGACCTGGACTGTACTACAAGTGGCCATTCATGTCTGTGCATTTCTGGGGTGAAGACCCATACGGAAATTGGACTCTGACTGTCAGGTACCGTGGAGCCGTAGGTAGTGTCGCAGTCGATGATATCCACTTCACAACCTATGGCACTGCTGAAGTACCACAGGCAATTCAAAACATACCAGCGACTTGCGACCCAGTGTGTGCCCGAGGCTGTGCACGTGCAGGTCCAGAGTACTGCGACTCGTGTCTTCAGTTCCGCATTGCCGATGATCTCACGTGTGTGGACGAGTGTCCTCCTGGACTAGTCCAGAGGCAAGGCTACTGCTACAATGCCACTCTACCCGAGCCAATATGTTCCAATGCTAAAGAGTATGAGTGTTCCCACGAGTGCAAAGAGGAATGCTCTAGTGGAGTGGTGTCAAAGAAGGATGCCTGTTATGCCGCCTGTCTGCTACATTACAAGGAGAAGCATCATAAGATTCGTCAAGATCCCTACGGTACATGATATGCAGCTACAACTGAGACTATAACTGTTGTTACGTGTTAATAGCCAGCAGCAAACAGAGTAGTATTAGTTATTTCACACAGAGAACAGTGATATAGCTAATATAAGAAAATGGTATGATATGTAGTTATTATGCAGCTCATTATGTAGTTATAGCACTATCTACTGTATAGCAAAGCAGTGCAGCTTGATTATCGAGGGGGTCTTATCCTGGCCTCAAGGTCAAAGTCCTCTCTCCTCTGCACGGTAACTGTGACAGGGGCGGGAGACCCCCTGAATAATGTCCAGGGCCTGGCTGTGAGTGGCCCCTACTATTGGGACCACACCTCGTCACCTCCACCAGTCGTCACCCACTTGCCAGCATCCCACACCTCTCTGCTACCCGAGCCGGGAGCCATGCTGCTATCTTACATACAGAGACTCTGTGTCAAGAGCCTCCCTCTATCTCCACTCCGAGAGGTCTGTCCCGTGATGTGTTCAACTGGGTTGTGAGGGGCAGAGGGGGGAGGGGGAGGGGGGAGTAAGAGATAGGTGCAGAGTGTGAGAGGGATAGTGCATTAAAGTTGGATGGAGAGTGAGAGTCTTTACATGTGCCATGTGCATTTAGCTTAAACATTTAGGGCTACTCCAGCATGGTACCGTGTGGGGGTATGGTTAGTGTACTCATGAAGATAGTGCTTCATCAGTGTAGCTATAATATTTACTAAAGTGAGAGTCTTGACATGTGCCATGTGCATTTAGCTAAAACCGTCAAGGTTTTGTCAACTAAAGTCTACTCCAGCATGGTACTGTGTGGAGGTATGGTGAATGTATTCATGGAGATAGTGTGTAACTACATACCTTCATGAGGATCACCCCAGCGTTGGCAGTGGGAGAGACTCTGAACAGGACAGTCTCCTGAGCTGGAGGCTCTGGCGGTGGTGGAGTCTCTTGACTCCTCATGGCCAAGAGCCGGACCTCTCCCTTCGCCCTTGACAGCAACTTTTGAGCCGTGCTCAGACTCTCTCCTGTAACAAAGCTGCCATTGATCTCCAGAATACGATCACCAATCCTGTGCAATGGTACAAATCACAATCAACGAGAGGGGCTGTGGGTTGAAATGCAGCTGATTGAATTACCGGAGATCTCCCTGACTCGCAGCTCTGCTAAATCTCCTGATGTTCTTGACCAGCACCTCTCCGAAGTGGCCCAGACCAAGGCTGAGCCCCAGCCCCAGTGGTCCGTTCACCAACTTCACCTCAAATATCCCACACCGCTGGCCCCTCTGCTGGGAGACCTCAGAGTCTGGTTTCCCACTGGCCTGAGCACCTTCACCAGTGACTCCAGTGTCTTCTTCATCCTCATCATCATCATCACCATCACTGACGGTGGCTTCATGGTCGTCTGTGAGGATATTTGGCCGAGTCGATTCTTCAGCTATCTGCCCCACAACCCTGTGGTACCATACACACAGTCTCGATTATTAGCCACTTAATATGTAGCCATCTTGAAATTACCTCTCCAGCAGGTTGGCAATGTACACCTTTACACAGTTTTCCAGCATGTCCTCATCTTCATCAGTCTTAGGCACTCTGTGTACAGGTAGCAGTCTGAAAAGGCCTCAATACTTACTTTTTAACTCACTTCCCAAGTTGCTGTTTCTCAGACTTAGAATCTGGGCTTGAAATACTTCTCACATCAGCGGATTTGTAGTCATCATCAGACTTCTTGGCCTCACAAGCGCCAGAAGAGAGCCCAGTAGTAGGCCAACTAACAGTAATTTTCGATATAATAATCATTCAGGGCTATATAAGAGGGTCTTACATGTCAGAAGTCACCAGCTCCAACTCATGTAGTTCAAACTTCATCTTTTTCTCCACAGCCACTTTGGCCTCACTTGTCACCTCATACTTGTCTTCTGAGGAGACCTCTTGAGTATAGCTCCTCTCAACCTCCTGTCCTTCCTCAGACAGCTCACTCACAACTCTGTCACACAAATCACCCTTTGTTGAACACACTGCGTCTAGTATGTACATGCGCTGCTTACCTCTCCATGAGGTTGGCGACAAAAAGTTCTACCAGAGAGTCATCGGTCTCACACACTGAGGCCGTTTCATTCTCATCAGTCTGCACTCTGTGAAGGAGAAGCATACAAGTCCACTTAACAAGAGTCAAACTTTACGACTTACTTCTCTGACTCATTTAGAGTCTCCTCTGAACCACTGAGGCTGCAGTTATCGTCTTCAAGCTCTGAAAGAGTATGATTTGTCAGAGCCACAGTTTTACTCTGACAGTCGTGAGTGGGAGTGGCAGGTGATGTAGCACTAACACCATGGGAGGAGTCTTCACATGACTCAAACTTTCCACAATCGACATCCTTTGCACTATAACCAAACAAGCAGATTTAATTTTTAAGGCCCGTCACTGAATTTACAGTACTGAGTAGGGTTGTTGGCTGACCTTTGAGCATCATAATCACAGACAGTCTCAGTCACTCTCACTGGAGCCTCCCTCACTCTTCTCCTCACATATTATGAACTGAGCAACCTTTATGTCCTCAGATCTATGGGTTAAAGATTTAGTGTAATGTTGGCAGAGGGTGAGGGGTGAGTGACTAACTTGTCGGAGTCACTGGCAGTATCTCCACAGTCTTGGTCACAGTTTGCAGCAGTTGCTGTCTCATCTCCATCACATGTCATGTCATCTGACTCCTCTCCTGCTGCTAGACGACCAACGATCTCAACGTCATCAATATCCCTGCTTGTGTAAGAATAATAATGCTAATTGGCCGTGTGCATGTTGCTGCACATACGTCTGAGAATCAGACGAAGCAGCAGTCAAACCATTGGTTGTAAACTCTCCTCTCGCTGAGACTTCCTCCATCTCCCTACTGATGAGAGAACTCAAAATGAATTCTGCTTCGCAGCTTATAGCTACGTATCTGCTCGTACCGTGGACATTGGCAAATGTTGCTCTGTCCCATAGTATCGTTTCTTTGCCCCCTATAGAGCAGAGATATCAACATAACATAGATATTAGGTTGATATGAGGCTCACTGGTCATTGATCGCTCCTGTTGTGCAGCAGCACAGAAGACGCACTAGGCGACGCGCACCTCGACGGATTTTACGGCACCTGTATGGAGAAAGAGAATCACAATCATTAGTTCCTTAGGTCTGAGACAGTGATATGTACCTGGATCGACCCATAAGGAACAATTTCCGAAAGACAACGAACAGTCAAACACAGTGAATGCAGCTTTGCAACAGCTTGCGTGTATGCGTGAGCGTCGACGCACGCGTAATTATGGAAACACTGCGCGCATGCGCAATACGCGTAGCCACGACGCGGTCCGTTTTGTTGTCAAGCGATCGCGATCGCCAGACTTGGGAGCTGCATGTTGAACCTGTTATATTTTGGCTGCTCACCCTTTTATCTGTAGGATCGATGTAAGTATAACTAACAAAACGTCCCCTATCAAGCCTGTTGCTGTTGGTAGTTTCTGTGGTTGATATGAAACTTCAGTAGCTAGTTCGCATATTCGCTACTCAGAGTCCTAAGATATGCTAAGGCTCAGGGATGAAATAGAAACCAAAAAGCAGGTGAGCGGCAAAGGACAAAGAGGTTAACCTGGCAACGCAAAGAGGAGCGAGTTCTAATTATACGAACACAGTAATTTCGAATGCAAAATATCGACGTTGTCGTGGCAACCGGTAAGCAGAAGGGAGGACTTTTGTGCAGTGGCCGGCCATGAGCGCAGCGAAAATACAGAAAGCACTACAATATAAGACAGCCAGGAAGGTAATCGACAGATTAGGCTAACCTTATGTGCTTATTGGACGTTCTCGCGATTAGCCTGTCTCTCTCGTGAGAGTCCGAGGCGACTGTGAAAGAGTAGTGGCACTTAGTAGGTAGCGGACCCTTTTCATGCAGGGTTTAGTGCGTTAGACCTTTATCCTTAGTTCCCGTCTGTATAATATTGTAATTCCCCCATCTCTCTCTGCAGAATGAAGGGCCGAGTCTGCTGGCAGCTGACTCTGAGGAGGAGCCCTCCAGCGATGAGGCCAGTGACATGGAGGACAACAGACCCTCTCTCCTTCCTCTCAATGTCAGCACCACACACCTCCAGCTACTAGAGAAAAATGGTTCAACGAATATGCCCCAAGAGTTCTATAAAGTGGCAAAGGATCTGGCCAGCTCACGCAACTTTCGTTGTTAAGATCCCCACTTTATACCTATGTACACTGCATGTTGCAACTACTGTGTGACTTTAATTGCTGAAAGCAAGCTGACCAGACCTGTATATTGTAGTAAATCTCTGGTGTAGGGGAATACTGTACAGTGCTCCCCTCATGGTACTGTCTTATGTCCGGTACCGTACTGTTGCTACAGTATTTGGTTTGGTGCACATATTAGGAGGTAATAAGAGGTGTCCCCGGTTCCCTGTCATCGCTACTGGATGTGATGGTACCACGACTCCAGCAGAGGTCTGGGCTCAAAGGAGTCTCACTGGAAGACCAGCAGAGCTTTGTCAGTCTTACTACTCCAGTCTGTACATCTCTTCATGTCGTTGGATATTCCACAGGTGTCTATTTTAGTAGGAGAGCTTTCCAGTCAGTTTTCCGACCTGAAAAACCAGATTGATGACCCCTTCCTGGTAATGATACTGTAGCATTATGTGTGTGTGTGTTTGATGTACATAGCTGTTTTACAGACTCCACAGGAAAACAAAACCCTGCACAGGTGGGCTAATCTTATAGTGTTAGGAGCTAAGAGTCACCCTGTTGTATTCCAGACTAGTTGCTGTTCAGGTGTGCAGGATTCTAGAGGACTTGTACAGCCGGTACACAGCAAAGGCAGCACGTAAGGAGACTTAGAAATCTGAAGAAACACCATTTTGTGCTTTCAATGCACACAACATTGTACTTCACAATGTACATGACATGGTACTGTATGTATGTGTGTCCGTGTCAGGATTGTCAGATGACGGAAGTCTCAGTGTGGCAGCTCACATGACTAGACTCAGAGCGCAGCTGGCTGTCCAGGCCAATAGGAGGTGGGTTCATCACGTCATCGTACATGCTCGTACTTTTCAAACGTAAGTTGCCGACTGCCACGATTGCACCACACAGTATCAACCTGGCCGTCATCAGACGCCGGGTGCTGGACCAGTTGCGTGGTCCTCTCCCTACCACCAGGAGGGGTTCTCGCCATCCTCGTGTCCCTCACTGGACACCTCCCTCAAGACCCCGGGGGAAAACCAACCTTGACTCCCTCAACCTCGTACGTACGTACTAGGTGTACACACTGTCTCATCCAGTCAATCTCACCTACTATAGCTCATAATCATTGATCAGGCAATGTGATAAACACGGAGCTACTGCTCTCCATTTATATAGCTCTGATGTACAATATTTTATAAATGTGTGCAGATGTGCGCCCGCAATCAATGCGTCATTGTGAGCCCTGCAAACAGTTTGCCGACACAATGGTGCCTGTCGATTCACACATCATAAATCCATAGTCCCAATTAATGTCATATGGGATTGCGTTTTATTCTTGTCACCCTCACCTTCCCCTCCCCCCCTCTCAGGGAGCTCCACTGTCCAAGAAGGGAGTGTTCTCTCTGAGTGCACAGGACAGTGCGGTGATGAGGAGGAGGAGGGTCCAGAAACTGGTGGCTGCCATGGCTCCTATGACTGGACCCACGTCTACAACACTCACTGCTGGTCAGTCACTCCACCGAACCATGTGAATCTGTTTGCTGCAAGTTACTAAAATTTTCACAACACTTGACACTTTTTCGCACAACACTTTTTTGCGAAGAGCATGCCACAGCCCTAGCCCTCTCTATCCAATTCATTTCACCAAAAGTGTAATCAATATGAGTGCAGTGTCACAAGTAAAAAGTAAAAATGGTGTGCACTATGCAATCATGGATAGTGATGAGGTATAGTTGTAGCAGCACTTGTGGAAGTAAGAGGATGACCTTTGGTTGCAAGTGCCTCTGGCTACAGGGTAGGCACTGCGGGCTACCTGTCCGTTGCTGGTGACAACCACCACCACATCAAACAGCTCCGCCCTCCCGTCTCCCGGGAGGAGAGTGAAATCTGACACACACAGGTTCAGCGTACGTGACGGCCTGTGGGTAATACGGACATGCATGACAAAAACAGCCTTGTTCTCTGAAGCGAATTTCGTTATTAAAGCTGCGACTTGTATGCCAGAAAAAAACAGTGTGCTATAGACATCATTCTAATGGTAACAACAGAAGAGCATTACCTGCAGAGGTAGACGAGTCTGGTGATGATCTCAGTGATCTCCTCCATACTGAGTACAGTGGGCCACATACTGCTAATGGTACCAGTGTTCTTGGCGATAAACATATCTCGTCGGGAGTCGTACACATACGGGTACTTGTACACTGAATACCCGTATTCATTGGGAGCTGGTCTTTGGAGTGTGGAGTTGGCAGTTGTTGCTGATTGCGGGTCCTGGTTCCCCGGTCTTGCGTGGAACCCACCGACTCTGATTCTACTGGAGCTCCCACTGCTGTAGATCTGACCACAGAGCACGTGGATGAGGTCCACCTTGATTAGGTTTGAATTGGGGGGCATGCTGTAGATGTCCATCTGACGGGGCATTTCCTGGGTGCAGGAGAAGCCGTCTGGGATGAGTTGGGTCACTGCTACCTGGCCTCGTGGAGAAGGCAGAGCTGGTAGTGTGTTGGGGCTCATCAGAAATAGCAGCAGGACTTGTAGTGGGAAACTCATAGTGGCTGTAGGTGGTCTACTTGCCTGTCACTGCACACTTCGCTGCCTATTAATAGCCAAGCCTAGTTTAGGAAACTCCACACTCACACTCTAACTGCACTAATACAATTCCAGCCGCGGCTACTATTTTTTCAGCGCCACCTAACCCGCGGCGCCTATTATATAATTATTCTAGGGCGCGGCGTTTATTAGAGCCACGCCTTCACGGGGTAGAGAAGGCGTGGCTCCGCGAGGTTAGGCGCGCGCGTGGCGTGCGTGCAAGCTAGCCACACGCCATTTTAACAAGCAAGCGAGCGGATCAATCACCTAGCTTTCGCGCCTTGGATCCCGTGATGACGGCAGAGTTTTCCTTTTTTTACAGCAGTTCTGTTCGTGCTATATTAATATTATAGCTAGCTTCCAATTTCACACCGCCTTAGCCTAACGGGTTAAGTTTCGGTTGGCGTCACGTGATTGTACGCATGCGCATTGCTCTATGAATTCGCCACTATTTTACACCGGACGTTACGTGCGGCGCCTATTACTTGTGTGCATACGTATATACATACATACGTAGCCTGACAGCTAAATGGTTGGGCAAGCACAGTACATTGAGACTTGCTTCCCTTTTGACTGAGTCGTGTTTGCAACGTTTATGAGTTGTCCCGCCTGCGTGCTATACAGATCATTAGGGACTAATGCATTATGTCGTAAGCTCTTGCCTCTTGCAGATCATTAGGGACTAATGCATTATGTCGTAAGCTCTTGCTTCAATAGAGATTATGCTCCTCTAACGTCGGCAAGTTCTGTGTGCCTACCACATCTCACCTGCATGCATTATGCCACTATGCTACTATTGGCTCAATAGCGGTTTGCCCCTTTAATGGCAGGCAGATGTGTGTGTTTACAGTACATAAACGATGCTGCCATAGGTTTTGGCAATCATTCTGAGACTGATGATGTCAGTGATGCTGTGGAGCAGTCTGTGACAAGACCCTCCAGCACAGAGCCTACGTCGAAGGTTCACCCACAATCTATTATACACTCATACTCGCATACTATAACAATGTGTAGGACAACCTATGTATACGTACGTATGTGTACAGCAGCCTAATAGGTCCAGTCCATCACTCTCTAGTATCTATGTATAAGTTTACAACTATAAGTCACTGTAGCTATACAACATACTCGTCACCCCCTTCACATTTGTTACACCCTCCACACACACACACCTCACTGCCCACACAGTTGACCAGAGCTCCCTCGATGCCAGAGTTGTATGGCAACTTCCTGCTGTGTGACTGGAAGCTCCTGACGAGGACTCCCTACCACATTGCTCTTCCCTCCTCCCACCAGTGTCGGGAGGACAGACACAGGGCACTCAGGACAGCCAGGAGAACCAGTATTGGCAGTAATACTGCCCATGATGTGAGCCCCTCTACAGCTCACTTTCGTCAAATTTGTTTGATTTCCCCAAGCACACACTGTACGTAGCTGCAATACTTATTATGTAATGTTACAATACTGCAGCAGCTCAAGAGGGTCTGATAATTCTCTTGGTTGTGCTCATTCGAAAAACAAAGGCTGCAAAACTCGCTCAATAGTGACCACACCCTTTTCCTCTCTTGAGGCTGGGATGATCTTGGCACAAAACTATCTGAAACTTGTGCCTTTGTACTCTCCTTGTAACTTGTGTACACAGGAGGCGTACCCTCATGTACAGCAAACCAGGGCTATGGTACTAGTTTCAACCTAGGTCTTCTCCCTCCTCTGTGTGTGCATGTTCCAAACATTTGTGGGAGTATATACAATGCATCAGGAGTAAAATCAAAGGGGTAAGGTCTAGACGTTTTTATCATGTGATGCATGCTACCACTTTCATCAAGCATCACAGTGTGACGTTAGATCCACTCATATGTAAGGTGACCTCTAAAATTCCAATTTCGTAATCGTCATGTTTCCACAAAAAATTTCTTGTGCAAGCACGTCACGCAAATTAATCCACATTTTATTGACTTTACATGTGCATCTGGTGCTGACTCAGTTGCATGAAATTGTATCCATGATGTAATGACTATTGTGGTCATAGCTACTACTGAATAAATTCCTTATTTGATAGAAGCTATTTCAACGGAGGGTGTACTGCCATCTGGTGTGTCTCCCCCAAAAACCACCAGTGTATTTTCCTGGAATCCAGCCGTGAATGAATAACAGCGCCTCACACTCATCCGACTAATAACATTCCAAGAGTTGGTAACTGGATCATATTGCCTTACTTCAGAAGTAGCATGGGCACCTTTAAATGTAGTCCCTCCTCCAACTGCCAGGAGCTCGCCGTGGAAGGTAACAAGTGATGATAACACCACTGGAAGTGAAGCAATTTCTCTCCATACTTGAGGACCCTTTGAGAAACCTAGTCTTGTGAAGAGTGACTGAGGCTGCGACTGTGACTGGAGCAGGGATTTAACCTCACACGTTAGCACTGACGTGCTCGTTCCCCCTTCAATGAACCCACCGCCGACATAGAGTGTGTCTCCACGGATGGCAGCTGTGGCCTGCCACAAAGGGCGGGGTAGACTGGCTACTACGAACCACTGTAAGGTCTGAATGTCCATCACTTCAACTGCTGCTTTTTCTCTCTCTGGAAACCAACCTCCAGCCACTATCAGGGACATTTGGGTGGCAGTGGCTGTTGGAACATTGCGGCTGTACGTCATCGGTGGATACCTAGTGATCCACATTTGTTTTGAGATGTCAGCTTTGTCAAGCGTGACACTGAGAAGATTATTTGTGGGTGCACCTGAAACTTCCCCTCCGATTGCAGTTAAATGTTCATTGACTACTGCTATAGAGAAGAACTTTTTGGGACATTCTTGAAGGATTGTCCATTGCCCTGTCCCCACATCAAACATCAGTATTTTAGAATAGCTAACAAAGTCAACACAGAAGACCTTCTTTCCACTGACAGCTACAGAATGTCCAAAAGTAGCAAATGGAGCCGGTGGTCCATCCCTCCAAACCAGTTTTAGAGGTCCCGTGTGGTCCTCCTCCCTCCCTCTTACACTCTGCTGCAATTGTTGTATCTCTCTCTCCTTTTCCTGCAGCAACTCATCCTTTGCCCTAAGTGCTGCATCTTTCTCTTCCAGACTCTGTTGTAAATCAGCCATCGCCCGTGTATTCTCTTGACTAAGAGACTGACCTTGTTCGAGCTTTTCACTTTGTGTTTGAACTCTTTGGCACAGTTGCTGATTTTCTTCAACTTTTTGTTGTATGTCTCGACTTTGCTCCTCTTTCTGCAGTGTCAGTTGTTGTACTTCCTGGGTGAGATCTTCAACCCTCAATTCGCTCTCTCTTAGTTGCTGCTCTAGTTCCTGGTCTCTGGCAGGAGCTGCCTCACCTGTCGTCTCTGGGGTCTGCTGGAGGCTGTCTCGGTAGGCAGCACTCTCTTTCAGAGCAATCAGGCTGGAGCACAGCTGCTCGGCCGTCGGTCGCTGCCTTTCCTTGTCTTTGAGGCAGTCCAAAGCTATCTCTAGTAAGGGGTGTGTGGGGGAGATGAGATTCAGGTGCTCCTTGCGACGTTCCAACTCGGGGACAACCACAAGCACTTGTTCCGATGGGATACGTGGGTCGTTTACTTGTATGCTGTATGTACGAGGGCCTGGGTTCGGGAACTTGCGAGTGGTGATTTGAATAAAGAGCACACCACAGGAAAAGATGTCCAGTTTGCTGGTGTATGCTGGGGGATCTGTCAGTGCCTCGGGAGACATGTATACCTTTGTTCCTGGGCAGAAGGTAGGTGGAAGGCAAGTCTCACCACTCAAAAGCCTGGCCATGCCAAAGTCAGTCACCTTGGCTCGGCGATTGCTAATCAGGAGGACGTTGTTGCTGCTGAGGTCGCGGTGCAGCACCTCGTGGCGATGGAGGTGGGAGAGAGCCTGTGCCACGTCGTGGCTAATGTCCACCTGAACGTGGAGAGGGAGTGGGGGGGGGTCTGCTGACCGCTCCAGGAAGCTGGTCAGGCTTTCATCCATTAGCTCCATGAAGAGGACAGGCCGTCCAGACTCAGGGTCAAGCCAGGAGCCGAGATACTGGATAATGTTGGGGTGCCTCAGGCCACTCAGGAACTCTATTTCTCGCTGGAAACGCTCCACGATGCGGTAGGCGCCAGGGTCCCTCGTCTGGAAGAGGATGGGGTGCAGAACTTTGGCGGCGCAAACAAGTTGGTCGCACTTGGCCCTGTAAACAGCCCCATACGAGCCATTTCCTAGCGAGTTCTTCTCTGATTTCACTAGATTGACATTGGAGAACCCACGTTGAGACATAACGACAGTTCTACATATATAGCGCCTTTCTTCTTTGTTTGACACTACCCGGTATCGGGCGGGACCGCCCAAAAATTCCCAATAGAGTATTAGCTAATGTATGTACACGACACACCCCATTACTACTGCGATTGCTCATGCACAACAACGCGCATCGCCTACTGTACTGGCTAGCACATTGGAATTTTTTGCAACTAGCTTGACCAGCATACTCCCACATCAACTTACGCACATTTGCATACAGTATGGTTAAACTGCCGTGTAACTAAAAAACTTTCCGCGGAGGGTGTCTGTGGTCGCTGACAGACCACATTTGCAAAGCAAAAACCTGCTCATAGCAATTTGTGATTTTTTTTGTCTCAAAAGCAGTGCCACTCCATCAACCTCCCCTCGGCAGTCAAAAGCTACCTGCATAAGCAATTATTACAATATAGTGTTTTAGGACAAGCTACCTGATGGCTTTGTTTGTCAAGAACAGCATTTTCAACATGCACTTTTATTTTTCAGGGAATAAAGTGGACGTCTGAGCCACCAAAAATCAAGACAAAGTTAGCCTCTTTTAGCTCATGAACTGTAGCCATGTACTATAGAGGCCATATGGACAGAGATCAATCACTACATGCTCTCCTTGGCATCTCAGATTGGGGGACTACACGCGAGAGGATCTGAACTCTGACCTCCGCCACCTGAGTGAGGTGGAGCCTGCCTTTGTCCACTCTGTAGCACAGGACGACATCCACCCTCTACTACAGGTGTGCACAATACATGACATAGTAGGCAAATACATGTGTAGGTCTGAATGGATAACAGTTATAAATTTAGCCTGTGCCTTAGTAAGTAGGCAATGATAGCGTTTTACTTCATCGTGTGTGAGATGTTGAACTCCCGGCACCTTTTGCATCAACTGCCATTCACTTTAACCCTCGCCTGCACGTGTGTGTGTGTGTGTCTGTATATCTGTTCATGGTTTTTCTTGTTAGCTAAAAATGATACCTCTCATGTGCACACTGCCTTATACAACCTCCCTACATGTGTATCCAGGCTGCTGAGCATGGTCTCAGTGATAGACAGAAGAGTAGACTGGCAGCCCACGACCAGGAGAGGAGGAGGAGGAGGGAGGAGGAGGAGAGGAGGAGGGAGGAGGAACAGAGGAACAGGAGAGAGGCTGAGGCTTTGCCAACTCTCGAGGACATGGAAAAGATGCAATACTTCAGATCGCGGTACGTCTCATCATGTACATACATGTATAGGTATGTGACCAAGGCAATAAGACTTCAAAGCCTCAAATGTGACTGACTTCCTAAATTTAGCCCTTATACTGCCGCATTCTCTTTAATTTTCAACAATATACAGAGCTCCTCAGAGTCTCTCTCGCTCCCATGCCTCACTGCACGTGAGGTCCAATGCCTCAGACTGCCAGTCCACCAGCCAACATCCCAGCAGCCACCACTACCTCCTGGACCTGCACTCCATGGTATGTATGATACAGAGTTGAATCAATGGTCAGTGTTCTAGGCCAACCATCGTTTTTTGTGACCCGATTACTAATTGACCATTTGACAAACCTTTGAAGGAGAAATTTAAGCAGACAAACATTATTGTTTATGGCATCATGGTGTACATTTGACAGTTTGCCTCACTCAACAGGGAGAGGGAAGTGTTGTGGTTGACCAGTGGTCAGAGGGAGGAGGAGCTCCCTCTCTGAGTGGCTCTCTCCTCTCATCAGCTGGAGGAGGAGTCTCAGAACTCAGCTTCAGTCAGAGTGGACCAGTGGAGAGACAGAGTCTTCATCATCTCCCCACTGATGATGGTGGAGAGTCACACATCGCCAGCCATCACAGCAGCCTACACTATGCAGCAAGTGGTCTTGCTACAGGTCCAATGCCCTACCATGGATCAATAAGTCGCCTGGATATGACACATGTGTCGCGGCATGGATCTGTCAAAAGTGACAAGACTGCCTCCCATCATGGACCAGTGAGTAGTTGTCTTTCTATCTCCCAGTGTCGCTCAGTGAGTAGTCAGCCGGACATGAAGACCACTACTTCACAGCATGGCTCAGTCAGTAGTTTTTTGCAGCATGGATCACTCGGTAGTCAACTAGAAACGGAGACCACCCCAAGGCTTGGAGGGGCCAGTGATGTTGACACTGCTTCTTGGCGTGGATCGAGCAGCTCTTTAGAGACTGCTTCACACCCTGGATCAGCTAGGACTACAATCACAGCTTCCCGACATGCTGGGTCAGCTGACAATGGTTCTCAGTATCAGTCTGCCGGCAATATGGAACCTACTTTTCAGAGGCCGCCTAGTATGGACAGTTCTTCATGCAGTGGCTCATCTATCAGTACACTTGTTCCTTCGCAGCATGGATCAGCTAGCTCTATAGACTCAACTTTGTTTCAGAACTCGGCCAGTAAAATGGAACCTCCGTCACAGACTAGACCAGCTAGCAACATGGACGTGCAATCACCTGGTGGGTCATCTAGCAATGCTTCTTCACGGCTTATATCAGCTAGCTCCAATAGTACTGTCTCACGGCATGGATCAGCTACTAGCTCTAACAGCACCGTCTCACGGCATGTGTCAGCTGGCTCCAATAGTACTGTCTCACAGCATGGATCAGCTACTAGCTCTAACAGCACTGTCTCACAGCATGTATCAGCTAGCTCCAATAGTACTGTCTCACGGCATGTATCAGCTAGCTCCAATAGTACTGTCTCACGGCATGGATCAGCTAGCTCCAATAGTACTATCTCACAGTATAAGTCTTCCCCGTATACACCTGCTGGTCACACAAATGCTTCTTCCCACGGTGAATCAGTTAGCAGTACTCCTTCACAGAGTAGATCAGCAAGCTCTATCGATTCTGCCTCCTTCCGTGGGTCAGCTATAAGGATGGAAACTGGTTCACCCTCTACATCAGCTAACACGATGGACACTGTAACACGCAGTGGGTCAGTTCGGAGTACAGAGACTCACTCACTGAATGGCTCAACTGGCAATATATCCCAGTCCACATCAGCCATCATGTTTACGTGTGGTGGATCAGCCGGCAATGTACTGACTCGTTCACAGCACGGGTCACCTAGTACTTCCGACACCACCTCACAACATGGTTCAACTTTTACTTCTGGCAAGACCTCACAGCACGGATCAGCTAACAACCTGGAGACTGTGTCACAGCATGCGTCAGCTAGCAATGTAGATGGTTCATCAGCTTCAAGGCCAGGGTCTGCTAGCACTCTAGGCTCTGATTCACGAAGGGAATCTTCATCTGCTGGCAAGACCGTCTCACAAAGAGGATCATCTGCCAGCACTGTAAGAACTGTCTCGCGGAAGGGGTCTGCCAGGACTAGAGACATTGACTCACAGAAGGGTTCAACTAGCTCTATAGAGACTGCCTCGCAGCACGGCTCAGTCAGCAAAATTGAGGCTGGTTCACAGTCTGTATCAGCGACGGAACCTTTATCTCAGTCACAGGAGGGATCAACCACGCATCTAGACACTGCCTTACAACATGAGACATCCAGCAGAATGGAGTACTCGTCTGTTAGCCACGAGAGTGGCTCTTCACATGGTGGAACATGGTGCAGTCCTTCACAGCTTGGATTAGCCAGCACTGTAGACATTGCCTCACAGCATGGCTCAGCTATAGACATTGCCTCACAGCATGGCTCAGCCACAGAGATGGAAACTTCTTCACGGTCCACTTCAGCCAGCAACATGGATGGATCAGCTAGTGATACACTCATTTATTCAAGGCATGGAGGAGCTAGGAGTATAGATACAACTTCATGGCGGGGATCAAGACACGGTTCGTCCAGGGAGAGGGAAAGTGTCGTACGGTCACCAGCAGCTAGCAATGTGGGGTTCTCTTCATACACTACATCAGCTACTAATATAGAGACTCTTTCGCAGCATGACTCAGCCAGAAACACACCTTCGCGTCATGGATCAATGAGCACCGACAACATAGAGACAACTTCTCAAAGCAGACCAATCTGCAACAGACTGAATGAGGACATTGTTTCGTGTCAAGGAACGGTCACTAGCCACCCCCTTCTACCTGACACTCCCCGAAGTCTGGGCTCAGGTATCAGCATCCCCTCACATCAAAGCACTGTCTCCTCTGCTACACGAGCCACTCGCAACCCAGCACCACAGGAGGCTAGAAGCTCCCAAGCGTTGGGAAGAAGACCTGAAACTCTTTATCCCCAACCTTCAGCCCAGGACACCAGCAACACTAGTACCACGTCTCAAATCCAGCAGCAGCTCCTTCAGAGCAGTAAACTGTCTCTCACGTCTAGGCTAAGTGGAGGAAATAGTCTGCCAGCTGTAGGGTCTGTACTAACAGCTGGGGCTAGTGGAAACAGGATGGTGGATGGAGGAGGGGAGGAGGTGGTGAGTAGTGGTGTGTTCCTCCCTGGGTCTCGTGGGATGAAGGGAGACGAGGGGAGTATGGGAGGGGAGGACACAAGTTGTGAGGGAGGTGATAGCAGTGCTGGATGGGAGAATGGGGCTCTTGGGGATGGCCAGTCGTTCTCAGACGTGAAGTCGTTTGCTGGGACCTCATTCAGGTATCTGAGTAGCTACATGTGGATGTTTTACTATGATACATGGTGCTTTTATCCACACATTGGTTTCACTTACATGATTACGTGTCGCCCTCATGGACATCTGGTATCTAGCTCTCATTCATGTGTCCACTCTTATGAGGAGGGGGACATATAAATGGGTGAACCCATTAGGGTTTCTCCTTAGCTAGTGTTCCATACAGCTGTTGTTTTATGTTGTGTGTGCAGTGACCTGGGTAGTCAGGAAGAGGAGAGAGAGACGCCAGAGAAGGGAGCCGGAGAACCAGGGACCCCAGCCTCAGCCTGCTGTCATCACCTCCATCATCAATGACCAGGTACACCATACTCCATTACACAATAGAGTGCTGAATGTACAGTACATTAGTTCAACAATGACACTGTCGCAAATGGAGACAAGTGTGCTCATTGTACATTAGTTAAACGCAGCGCTCGTATATACATATTTCCAGGCATGTTGTATTTTCTGTGTGTGTCTTTGTCAGGTGGTCCGCAGCAGTGACATGTGTGTGTCAGAGAGAGCACCCCTCACTACACTCAGACTCAAACCATACAGACCCATCTGGAATGAGCTCACAGGAGAGGTATGTATACACATTGTTTCAAGTACATACAGTGTTTTCTTCCACCTGTCATCCATGCTCCAGACCTTGTTGACACGTGAACATTGTTATACAGAAATGTGCACAGTTCAGACAATTAGGTGGGCTTTGCTTCTCTCGACAACATTTGACCACATGTGACCAGTAAATGTGATCTTCCGTGGGAAAGGGGCCCATTCGTGGTGTGTAAGCTATGGCCAATAGTAATGCGTTGGGTTAAGTAAGGGTTTTTACGAAATAAGGTACCAACACTCTTTTGCTCCTCAACAGTACATATGCAATCTAAAGTGTTTATATTACCGTTTAGAGGAGGTTCTGGCCTATAAGAAGACACTTTTCACTAAAAATGGTCCCTTTTTTCGCAAGTATATTATGTCAAATGGACATGTCATTGTTTCAGTTGGACAGGAAGACAGTGGATGAGATGGACAGTAACCTGACGGAGGGACAGGAGATGGAAATCCTCTACCACGAGCTCATTAAGACAATTCCACAGAACTACCTCGACATGGAGAGTGTACGTTGAATAGCAGATTACTTGTACTGGGGGAAATCCCCCAACCAGTCTGAAGGTGGTTTGCACTTTTCAAGCAGGTGTTGTGGATGATAAATTATGTGGTGTTCCGCACATGTTCACTACAAAGCCTTGCCCTTATCGCACACATCATTTTGCATGTGATGAGTTGAAGGCATAAAGAGTCCCTATGTCTATATTTTGTGTTCAACCTGGCTTTATACCGTAACGTCTAACACACGTCTTGTAGGGCTGTATTGCTACTGTTGTAGTCATACGCCAGCTAGTTCGGGGGTATTGCAGCTCTAGTGACTTGCGCTGTACATGTACAATAGGGTGATCATAGGTGAACATGGTTTCAACGACACAGGGATTGCTCAGTGACGTAGTTATGGATATAATGGGAAAACCCCAGATGACTGCTATGCTCTCCCAACTTGTATATAGTCACTAAGAATCAACATACTTAGTGTTTACAGATGTTCAATTGCAGTACAGTAGCTTGTATCTATGTTTGCATAACTACATACCACATCTGGCCATTATCTCTGTCCCTGGGTATTCCCCTGTGGGAGTACCGTCATTTTCACTGGCCCTGAGCAGTTCACGTGGTAGCTATAAAGCTCCTGGAAATGTTCAGACTTGAAGCACTTACTGGTGCAATGGGCAACAAGGACATTGTCCAGGAACTGAGACACTTACCAAAAGTGTTGAAAGAATTTGTGGACGATTCTACAAATCTAGTTGACTCATTGCGGAAATTTGGCACCGATATATGCACCCTGGTGGAGGATGCTACCAAGAAGATTGATTACCTGAAGCACGCAGAGATAAACTACGATGCTAGGGCTACGTTTGAAGAGAGCCTACCAAACATATATCGACGTGCCATGCTGTGCATCAGCAGCACAGGCAAAGTTCTTCGTTACGGCCAGGACGAGGGACAGAAAGAGAGTGTGATGGATGGACTTGAGCATGATAACTGGCAGCCTCTCAGAGACTTTCTCGGTCTTCTCCAACGCTCTCTGGCCCAGGCCAAACATCACTTTGCAGAGTTCAAGGAAACGTGTGAAATAGCCAACCAGAACTGTACAACAGCAGCCACGAAATGCGTGCACAATTCAAGGAAAGCGAGAAGCAAGAAGATAGCCACTCGAGTTCTTGGCGGTGCAACAGCAGCTACGGCCTTGGCTGGTGGCGCAGGGGCTGCAGTTGCTCTGTCCGGGGTTGCTGTCTCTATTGTCGCCGGGTTCTTCACATTCGGTGTAGGGACGGCGGTTGGTCTGGGTATCACTGCAGCTGCCTCTGCAGCGACCGGAACAGCTGTCGCAGGAGGGGCCGCCGTTGCTACTCACGTACTGGCGTCCGATTTCAAAGCTACAGAGAAGAAGTTTTCCGGACTGGCAGCTACCTTTCGGTCCATGTGGGCTACTGGGAGCCACACACTAGTGCTCATTTCCGCCCTTGAGACAAAGCTAGAGCTACTGACGACTGTGATGGACGACGTCAATTACTGTGTGACAAACGATCATCCAAAGCAGTCCGTTTCTTGCACGTTGGAGTTCTTGTTCAGCAAGTTTAGCGAGAGCTCCGCTGTGATTGCTTCGTGCCAGGAGAAAATGGCTTCAGAGATTGAAGCCAAAGGATTATCTGAGTACCTCTGAACTCTCTAATCGATACATGTCTGTTCTTTTTGACAGTCACGTAATGCAGTACATCTTTTGTAATTCTGCATCAGTTGTAGTTTGCCGTTTATTTACTATACACCGTTTATGGGCAATGACGGCACAGGAGCAGTCAAGAAGCGTCATGTTATCCATGCCTGAGACCTTGTGACAAGTGTGGTATGGAAAAGCTATGATGCTAGAGTAGGCTTTGCTGCACATCTTAAAGCTGCTCATCGTTTCTCAAATGTATTACCACAGGTGTCTTGACTGCTCCTGTTTTCCCATTTTAAAACTCTTGCGTTCTTCGGGGCACTGGTGTCCTTTATTTAGAGAGGATCCCTTTTACAGATGTTTTACTGTCTGTGTATTTTTACTGAACGTGCTGGGTGCACTATACTTACACTGACATTAGAGTGCCGGTAGACGATAGGGATGGCACTGGTCGAATCTCACCTGATCCGCGTACAAAACACATGCATGTGTCTAGCTACGGTTGCCAGACTCTGTCACGGAATCTCCCACCACGTCACACAGGAGCCCTCACTGGTCCCAGCTCTGCCAGAGTCTGTGGACCTGTCCAGAGTCCTGGCCTCCAGCTCGCTACCCCACAGAGCGTCTCGCAGGGTGGCGAACCCTGACCTCCGCCCTGTCTCCACCCTGGAACCTCCCTGGGGCGACAAGACCAAGAGAGACCAGTGGAAAAACAGGTCTAGTCACCATCAGTTCGGACCTATCATGAAATCAGAGGCCATTAACTTACTATTCTTTCGTGAAAAAGTATAGCGCCTTTATGCCGTATTGTGTTAAAGGACCTGCTAGATAAACCCACTGTCGGAATTTCTTAAACCAAAAGACAGTGTACTATTGTACACCAAAAAGCAGTTACGTATGTAATCGTGCCTAATGCTGTTTCGTTTTATTGTTGACAGCAACCTCTACACTGGGCCAGATCCAAAGGAACTGGTGAGCCATCAAACTCTATCCATCCACTCTTCCTTGTCCATGTAAACTCTCTGACTGCGTGTGTTATAGATGGCTCCCAAGGGGAGCACCCTGACCCCAGCCCAGGCCAGACTGAGGCAGCAGTATCAGAACTGGCTCAAATGGTGGAGATCCACCATCTCTTGTGATGACTACCTCAAGTTTGTGGCCCAGAAGGTGACCAAAACCCCCACCGGTAGCAGTACACTGCAAATCTACGCACTCACTGTGACTTTGCTACCTTGCCTTGCGTTTCACACATGATAATAGAGACACTCACACTGAACATGAAACTGAAGCCTCTGAGACCTAGATTTACACGAAAGATGGCAAAAAAAGTTGGCTTTTGGACCTTGTTTGACCCGTGTGTCCTACAGCAAAGCAGGGGCTGTGCACTATATAGCTAGATGTGTGTATGTACATCACAGGAGACAGACTACCTGCACCATCTCTACCACCTGTATGACTCAGAGGGTAGTGAGTCGGAGGGAGAGGAGGAGAGGGAGAGGAGAGAGAGACTTGTCAGGCTCCACTCCAAACTCCAGTCAGTATACTATACGTACTGAATAGCACAATACATATATACTTCATTTTGTGAGCATGTACGTACATAAGTAAGGGTGTCTTGCTTGTCCTCATTTGAATAAAAAGGGTTTCCCCCACAAATTTCAGACTGATTGCTTTAGAGTGAGCCTATAAGGTGTATATAACAGTGCATATGTTTCCACTTACAGTATCTATGTAGATGCACTGCACTCTCTGTGGTGTTTTGACTGCACTGTCTGCACACGTGACACCACATTCATCCAGGGCAAAGCATGCGAGACGTGAGGAGAGGTACAGGAAAAAGACACAGTATGAGCAGGGCATGTGGAACGTCAACGCCGTCATGATGGGTGGGCTAGGGGGAGACCCCCACTCGTCAGGCTCATCAAGTGAAGAAGGTACATGACATTGTGTAGACATAATACTGTAAAACAACCCAAGGTAATAATGGGATGTGTTTAGCACCAGAATCTGTGCAGATTTCTCCAGTCTTTAGTCTTTAGTCTCTGGCCTTCTCACAGCTACATACCACATAGTCGTTACAATAACATAATTCAAGTGAGACTACTGAGTGAGGCTAAACTATACTACCTACGGTGTTTCCCATGCAGAACTGGAGGATCAGCTCTGGAAATTGGAACAGAAGACAGAGGTACACAGCAAGAACACCTGCAACATGGCAACATTGGCTTTTCTCCCAGCCGGCCATTTTAGTATAGCTACGCAAAATTCTCCGTCGCTTCATTCATTACTATCCGCAACAACTGAATCCCCTATCTCTTTACCATGATGATGCTGGGTGGGGGTTATATATATAGCATTATACAGAGAGTTAATTACCCTTACTTTCCCAGACCTGGACTATATCACAGCAGACATATGGCTAGGATAGCGTGGGGCAGGAACTATCGAATCGCCATAGACTGTGATTCTGTGCACGACCAAAGGTCTCCCGATCGCAGGTAACAGATGCTGGAGGCTCAGTATACCATGCTGTGTAGTGTGAGGGGATGGGCTCGAGATTTGATAGAGGCGCAGATGTGGCATGTCTGGTCGTCCCAATTGCAGTGTCTCACAGGAGTCAATAAATCTATTAACTATGTGTCCCTACTCTGAGATACAGGCTCGCATGGTATACGCAAATATCGACTCATTTATTACAGAGTGGCAACCTAGGGCGCATGTCTAGACACGATGACATAGCGCGCCTCTGTGTTTTCACTTCCCATCTGGTACTTTATTAGCTTTGTTGTTATTTGTATTTATTATGTTGCTATTTAAATGACTCACACAGCGTTTCACTATAAGTAATCCCTGGTGTAGAAGCTCAGATTGCTAGTGTTGTACGCATGCATAGATTTCTTGACAGTGTATTGTGAGGGTACGCAGTAGACTGTGTACTGAATTAATGACACGCTCTCTCACCACTCCACTCCGCCCATCTTACAAGACTACATACAACACAGGCATCGCTATGTGTCTCTTGTAGAAAGAATGAGACAAATGTATTAGATAGTACTTATAGAGGAGACGTAAGTGTAGATTTTGGGTGCACACTATTTCTTACTAACTCGTTAGAAGCAAAACTCTGCCTTAATAAATCGCACCACCAGTTCGCCAGCTACTTTCTGTGTCTATAAGGCGATTAAAAATGACGCACTCCAGAGGCTAACCTTATCGTGACGCGTCATTGCTGAGTTGTTCACTCTTGTAGCACTGTGCACAGCGCGACACGTATGGCTTATCCGTGCACGCATGAAAGTATTCGTAGTTTAGCGGAGACATATTATCACGCATTATGAGCAGGGGTACTAACCAATCGCATCGCTAAGTATTATGGCTATGAGAGAAATCGCAGCCTCAGAAAGCGTTGTGAAGTATCTTTCTATATATCGAGTCCGACTCCCCAATGTGTTATAGTTAGTAGGGGTGTTATAGGAACAACCACTGAGATAGGAATATATTATATAGAGTCATATTAATGTGTATAGTATTATTTATTTATGTGGTGTGACGCGCCTTATGAATGCGATGTGTGTGTAAGCAGTACTATAAGCTCTGTCGTGCACTAGCCTTCGTGGCTAGTAGTGTAGCAGCGTCACGTGGCGCAGGCTCGCGTGTGTGACCCTCGACGTGAGGTGACAGATTGGAAGCATGGTGCACAACTCTCTTATCATTCCTGCCTCTATTGCTCTAAGCGCAGATCTAGGTACTTGCAAGTACTAGGTCACTCTTGTGTGACGACTTGGAGCGCGGAGGCTCTCTCAGTGCTAGCTCGTGACTGAAAGTTTTACACAGGGGTACAGCGCGGATACGCGGCCGACCACTTGCATGATTATAATGAAGAGTGTGGCAGAAGTGATGCAGATTTTCAGCTAGCTCTTTTTGTACACAATTATAGATGCAATTAAACATAGCAGAAATGTTGTGATGGAACTTTGATACGCAACATTCGATTGTTTTATGACAAAATTGGAAAAATCAGGAAATAAGCTAGCTAGACTGCGTATTCCTTGCTCAACCTTGTAATTACATGTCGCCCGTATTCGTGACTGACTAAACTTTCTCAAGTAGCGTTTGACGAGCTTCCGCTCCAAGTCTCCTTCCAAGACCTGTATGCCCAAAGGTCA
The DNA here is from genome assembly GCA_030341885.1 of Geodia barretti. Classification (NCBI taxonomy): domain Eukaryota; kingdom Metazoa; phylum Porifera; class Demospongiae; order Tetractinellida; family Geodiidae; genus Geodia; species Geodia barretti. Next base: position 3,740 of record CASHTH010002754.1, on the reverse strand, counting down.
CGCATTTGGCTATCCATAGCTATAGTTGAGAACAGTGATTGTTGTGCTTAAATTACTAGTGATAAAAGCACACAAAGGCTAGTGAGCGTTGATATCAAAGTCTTAGTCACTTAAATCACACCTCAGTCCGGGAGTAGTGTACGGACGTCGCTTATATGGCTACTAACCAGATGGATAGTATTGATGCAGCGGCAAGATAACGAATACCGCTGTACTCGCTCTCTCATGTCGTTCTTATCGCATGCTGAGAGAAGCAAGTGGTAGGGCACATCACTTCCCCAACCTTCAACCTGCCTGGGGCTTCACCCTCAATCATAGTACGAATGCACTCTAGATGGTCACGCCCAATGTCCTCAACAGCCAATGCCTCTGAACACCATTGTAATCTCGGTCTCTCTCTCCATATCTATATAAATTGAACTTTCTACTGTGAATCAAGCTAGAACTTTGTCACTTCCTTATCGTGTGTAGTGTGTTCTCACAACCATTTCCTTTTCACTTCGTGCAGAAAGTGATTTACTCTCAACTCAATTGTCCTGGAGGTTATATAACTATGCCATGCATGTGACCATAAGTGCATAAAATGCCACGCTGATGGCAACGAGATATATATGTCGTCATGTCATGCCTTTAGGTGCAAGAAGGATGGACTTGTGGATGTGACGAGGCGAGAGATATTCTCCACAAGAGGACAATTGATACCGAAGTGAATCCTTGCTTTTTTTCATTTGTGACTGTCAGATCCTGAGGGTTTGCCACCCTTTCTCTGCTTCTTTCCTCACTTCTGTCTTGTGACCATATATGACTCTACAATATATCATTGCTCTCTTCTTTTTACTCCCAGACGAATTGCTAAGTGCACTCAAGTTGCACATGACGCTTGTGTTGTACAAATTTACTCCGTATGGGAGTAGTGTCTCTGAGCAGGCTCCCAGAGCATCGCGACAGCGCACCCATGAGCTATACAGCCAGGTCGTATCCACTTGTTTTTACAACCCCTACACACACATGTCAAATCCTTAATGACCAAGATTGTTCAACATTAGCGCAGTGATTAGGTGGTGCTCAAACAACGGCCCAGGAAGCGGATTATGCCCGATTATTTAGTGAAAACATGTGGGCTTGAAAATGACACTATATAAACAACGTCTCAATTAAAGCAGAGGGGAATGAAAAAAGGAGCTGTCTGTGTCTGACCTTCCTGGTGTAGCCATCTTGTGCTATATAAAAGGCATTAATGTACAGGCCCTGTATTGAGGACAATTGGGCTACTTTTATAAGTGTGAGTGATCAATCGTCAATATGGCACAAGGAGGCCATGGTCCCATATTCATACTCCGCTCGCCTATAAAAAAAGAAACCTGCTGAGAGGTTTGCGGAGCACGAGTCCTCGATCATCCCTTAGCCCAGGAAAGTCCTGTGTCCTCTGTGTATTGACTCCTCCCTTCTCTACCGTTGTGTACTTGTGGATTCGCAGCAGAAGCATAACAAAGATCCCTGGGTCTGACTCCCGCACCAATTGAGACAATCACGTACATAGCGATGCGCACACGTTGTGTTAGCTTGTGTTGTTACAAATACAGTATTAGGTTGCTGGTTGGATAGTTATAGTTTCAAGAGTCGTCTTGGGGGACGTACCAATAGTTAATGGTGACCAGTACTTACTGGCTAAACTTGCTGTGGATGATTAATAGAGACGAGCTGTGTTTTGAGAGGCTCAAAGTTGTGGACTCCCACCCCAATTACTGATTTTTTCATGCGCTCCCCCAACAATCCCGCAGCCCACTAGTTACATCATTTTGGTTAAAGAGATTAGGGATTTCAGTTTGTTGACGAGATTGTGAAGATAGTAATGAAATGAATTAGAAGCTCTGGTTGTCGTGATATGAGCACATTTGTGTGTAGGCATGAATGAATGCTATCAGTTTGTTCACTAAAAAATGGCCGGCTTTGTGCCAGTAGAATAATAACTCGAGTGGAATGAATTGGGTGTGCCATGTTATGTTGCTAAGGCATGTTATCTTGCCTGGATGTACTCACATTACTCTCGTTATAGGTGCTGCTTCCGAGTCCTGTATTTTTCCAGAGAACATGATTCTTTCCTAAGTTTCTAGCCCTTTTGCTGATAACATCTGGTTAGATTAGACGCTGCGGTATATAGTTTTAGCCTCAATTGAACTAGTTGAAGTGCTAATTCTTCAGGATTCAGTTAAAGACGCCATTGTTGTTGCCATTTCCTGATTGCTATGCGACTATTGTATGGTTAATTAAGTAGCTTGCTGTGATGAATAGGTCCCTAAAAGGAGGAACTATAAATATACTGAGGTAAATCTGAACCCAACTTTACTTGGTCGTCCACCCGTAGTTCTGGTCTAATAGAGTGTTCAAGCGTGGAGCACACAACACTGTCCTGGAATGCTGAAACCCTACTTCTGTTACTATATTAGCGTTATTAGTGTAGTTAGTGTGATCAGTAATTAAGGTGTAACCTAACGACGCAGATTGTATCACCTAATGACTTAAAACTGTTGTATCTCCTATCGGATCTCAGCCTAGGAGTGGCCTATGGCTCAACAATAGAGAATAAGTGGCGGAGGGGCTACCCCCCTAAGATAACAGCGAGTTATTTTCTATGATCTTGGTGCGAACTTCAGCCATGTTGAACGATGTCACCAAATCCATGCCCTGCTCCTATTACTGTCGTCCTTTGTTCCACTGGAGAGTGATGCTAGTGTTTGAACCTCTAATGAATCACTCTTTCACGTGTTAGGTCATAGTGCGGCTCGATGGTGTGGGTATATAGCCCGGTGGTCCAACCCACCATAAGACAACATCCCTTCTTTAATTGTTGGTATTTTAGCCTGTGGCGAATAGGGTGCAACAAATGTATGTCAGCTCACAAAAAACAATTCACCAGTGTAAACGCCTTAGTAGATGCTGAAGCGTAGACTGAGTTCTTACATAGATACTGCTTTCTTATGGTAGTGGCAAACCATTATGCGGTATTGCTAGTTTTTATAATACACCTTATAGGCTCACCTTTTCGTGAAAAAAAGCAAGAATTTCAAGTCTGAAATACTCGAGGCACTTTCTTCGGTTTGCAGGGGGGAAAGGGGGAAACCGTCATATATACTTTTAAGTATTCAAATGACTTTAGGGACAAGCTCTCAAGGTCTGAGCGATAGCTGATTGGAACATCATGTCAGGGCCCATAACACAAACCTACTTACTGATACGTCAAGCTATCATCCGTATTAGTCGCTCACAAACATGATGTTACAGTGTTGCCAGGCCACACGCTTTTTTCCCAGGCCATCCCCTGCTTTGAGTTATGTCTGTAAGTATTTGATTAGTGTCATTTGTTGGTTCGTAATTACTTTTGTTTTTTGGTTTCAAGCGAGTGGAGTGCGTAATTATAGTATACTGACTGGACGGTTTGGGAGTAGAGGAGAGTGACGCAAGGCCTTGGCACTCATACCTTTCAAGTCTCACAGTCCCTCCATACCCCGTCTCCTCTCCATCTTTCACTTCTATAGACAACTCCGTGAGACAATATGGCTCCCTACTAGCAGCAGAAGAACATGCTACATTATATCTGACGTGAAAGTATACTGTTGCCCATAGTACCAATGTTTGCCTTTGTTTGCCTGGTAGGGTGTCTCATCTGTACGCACCTTCGTGACTGCAGTCAATACACCTACAGCTGATTTGCCCTGGGGTATGCTTCAAGATTAGAGATG
>CASHTH010002753.1:0-36901 GCA_030341885.1 Geodia barretti | reverse complement strand
TAGGACCACTCACACCGTATTGGTATATAGTACCCTCAGACAGTGCCACACTCAACTGTAGTATATAGTAGCGGTATGTAGTAAAGAGTTCGTTTCAAAGGGTCCATCTAATGCTTGAGTTGATACCTTTTTAGGACCACTCACACCGTATTGGTATATAGTACCCTCAGACAGTGCCACACTCAACTGTAGTATATAGTAGCGGTATGTAGTAAAGAGTTCGTTTCAAAGGGTCCATCTAATGCTTGAGTTGATACCTTTTTAGGACCACTCACACCGTATTGGTATATAGTACCCTCAGACAGTGCCACACTCAACTGTAGTATATAGTAGCGGTATGTAGTAAAGAGTTCGTTTCAAAGGGTCCGTCTAATGCACTCAAATTGACTTGCTTCGTACCCCATTAGTGTACTGCACATTATGTGTAGTAATGTGTATGCACCCGACAATGACAGTGCAGCTCTAGGGAAGCGGGCAATAGAGAGTTAACCTAACTGGGTTGGTGATTGATGTGTGTGCTATATTATTATACCGATTCTAATTATGCCGCACATGCATGGACATTGCACGTGGTAAATGTTGTTCACTCTATGGACCGGTTGTAATTCATTGCCCCACTTGCATTCTAAATCTCGGAAGGGGACTCCATATAATATTCATTGTCTTTCTCCATCAAATAGTGATGCATCTGCTTGTCATGTGTTACTGGTTGTGTGTGTCCACAGGACATCCAGAGGAAGGAGAGGATGACTCAGCCGGGAGATGACTCTGGGGAGGAGGGAGAACATTCTGGCTCTTTGGTCAGCCCCGCCTTCTCTCTCCCACACTCACTATACTTACTGTTACATATGTACCTTCCCTTAAGATGTATACTATCCTCCTCTACCTACATATGTATGTATGCTGGAGGCAGAAACACAGCAAAGAACTGTAGGAATGGTTTTAATTGCGAGTTTTTTGAAGCTCGCAATTATTAGTTATGTAGACTTGCAAAAATGTTCTATTCAGAGCCCACTCTATGCACTTAACCCCACACTGGCAATGGAGTAGTAAAATACATATGCAAATGCAATTTTTGGACCACGCATTTATGACCAGTCCTATGGCATGTACTTTCTCAGAGGCTTTGTGGACATTTTTCCAGACTCTCAATCCTGTTTGTAATGACGCATGAACATCATAATTATGTACTTTACTTCCTGTGCAGCGGTCGGCACCGTTCCTGCTGACTCCCCACACTCAGGCTCAGTTTGGGAAGATGAACGAAGACTTTGACAGCATGCTCCAGAGAAACCAGATTCTCCTCCCCGTGGCCGTGCGTACCTCCCCTCTCTACCACCATTAGAACCTTGCGTGTGTCGTTCTTTAACCTCAAAATACATACATGACCGTTTCTCCAAATGCCGTGATAGTATCCAGGCAAAACCTTCTGCTTGCTTCTCTCTGCCACAACAAGCAATGTTTTGAGAGAGATTTGTACGCCAAAGTAATTCCACTACCAGTCTGTGTGTCATAGTTTATGGTTCAGTGTTAGTGTGTCCACGGAAGTTTTACACGATGACTTGTAGTGTAGGCTGTTCTCTCTCACTGCATGCCGTCCCACAGGACCAGCTGACTGGAGCTGGGGTAGGGGGTGGAGAAATGAACGTGGTCAGGGAGAGAGGTCCTCCGCGAGTGATGCCAGTGACTGTCCCAGTCACCCAGTCTCCGGGAACCGTCAACACACAGATCGCTCAGGTAGAGCAACTGTGCACACATACAAACGTAGCTACTTATGTACATACAGTGTAACAGGAGTTAATGACGGCTACTCTTTGAATCCTGAATCGTGCAGCTATTTTTACTAAAACAAAAGTGGTAGTCAAAGCGAGTATCTGAATTTATCCAAAGGACCATGGGCCCTATACCATGTGTTTTCAGGGCAATCCCTCTAATGGTGCACCGGCACATACTGGTAATGTATACAAGACACACAAAAATAAGTGCAAAATATTCAACTGCTTATTTCACTTGCAAAAATGCGTTGAATTTCTCTAGTTATTTGTACACTTGTCGTCATCTGGTGTCCCCTCTCCCTCAACAAACGCAGCACCTGGCACAGCAGATGGACGCGAGAGTGATCACCTCCTCCTCGGCCGCAGCTAGTGGCAACTCCAGTGGCTCCGCCGCCAGCAGCTCTGGCACCATTTCTTCCCTCATATCCCCCCAGAGGTCAGACTTCAACCACACCCCCTTCTTCATTACCCCAACACAGTTTTGCTGAGCTATTGTCCTTAGAAAGAAAGAGCTGTCCAGGGTGTAGTTGACTTGTTTGCTTTGCCTACGTATCTATCCTTTCTACCTTTTTATTGACCACATGATATTTGCATATATATATATGTGTATTGACAGGAAAGCAGCATCGTCAAGATATTAATCACGTAATTGAGATGATGAGTCTTACTCGCCATAACAATTGTGCAGCCTTCAGACCCTAAATATGTTCAGTACAAAACTTTCACAGATATCTTGACCTGCACTAAAAATGGCCCCATCCACAAAAACAAACTGTTCAAAAACCCCGATATCTGCTCCTTTATTCCCTCAAACCTCAAATGTTTCCTGCTGTACGTTAACTGTACTACTGAACTTTGTGTGAATCTCTCTCAGTGATATGTCGGCCAGTCCAGTGTTTGCCAAGAGTCTAAAGTCACCTGCCGCCATGCCACCTCCTCTGGGGACACCAACTAGACTTCAGACTCTGAGGAACCAGTCCCTCAAACTGCACCTCCCTGGCAGTGGACGCAGCTACATCTCACTAGGTACGTAAGCATGCCTTGTTCACTTCTCACGGTGTGAATGTCCTCTACTGTTGTTGTCGACCCACAGGTAGTGGAGGTAGCACCAGTCCAGGTGGGAGGAGAGGGAGAGATGGAGGAGACGGAGATGAAGGGGCGGGCCCTGGTACTAAGCCACACCTACGTGTCAAGATCCCCGGGCAGAAAGGCTTTGTACCCAGAACTGTAAGTTTGTTAGATAGTAATGTTTGTATATACAACTGTAAATGTTGCTGTCCCACCATTACTCTCATGGTCTCTTATAACATTTTATAACTTCACTCCCACACTATGTACCATAATAATATTATGTGCGTGCTCAGCATTATGCTGTGTGCCATTTTGTATATGTACATAGAGCGGTTTTTTTTCAGATTGACCGCCGTGTTTGGACTAGTATAAGGCATCTTTATTACTTTGTTTTGTATTTCTTCTCTCTTGTGTGCCTGCAGCAAGCCATCTCGCCACTGCCTCAGATGGAACTAACTACGGCTGCCATTTCCGGAGCCAAAAATACCACTACCACTACAATGAATGCGCAACAACGGTCCGACAAAGACGGCCCCACACAGACCACGAACGCCGGTACCACACACACAGAATCCCTTACCACACCGGTTCTATCGTTGGCCACGCCCAACCTCCTGAGTGCGCTCCCTCCGCCGCTATTCTCCGGCCTCAGCGGAGATTTTCCATTCAGTGCATTCATGAGCGGTGGTCTCGGTAGTGGTACCAGTGGAGGGGGTGGGGGTGGGGAACTTTCGTCTGCTTTGGTCGCATTCCCCGTGAGCATCCAACCGTCGTCGACAAGCGGTGGCAACTCGTCCGCGGGGAACATAGTCCTCCAGGCGCAAAACATGGGGCAACCATTTCTCCTGACTCCAAACGTGGATCCTCGACAGAATCCCTTACTCTCGCAAACCACCTTCACCCCTCCCCCCTCGTCGTCGTCACTGAGTCCAAACGTGAGGGACTTGGAGCAGCTCAAGCATCAGTACGAGAGAGTACAGCAGCAGCTCCTGCAGCAACAACTGTTCATTTCCCAACAACTGCACCATCAACAGCAGCAGATTCTGGGAGGAAAGGAGGGGGGAGGGACCGGAGCAGCGAGGAAATCGACTCCTGTACCTCCGAGTAAGGAAGGCTCGAGCCAACATAAGGATACTGGTACTTCTGGGGGAGGAGATGGGGGAGAGAGGCCAAGGACACAGCTGCAAACCATGTCACCTTCCCTCCGGGACGGACAGGAAGACATGGACACAGGGGAGAGTGTTGGGACACCGCCGAAGAGACGGAGAGTTGAATCTTCTCCAGATGAGCAGCCCACTTCTGTCTAGACGACACCACTTCCCAGCCAGCCCCTCTTCCTTCTTTCACACCCCACCCTCTCTGTCCTTTCTTTAATTCTCCCCGCTCTCACTTGCAGAACTCAATTTATATAGCAACATTACGGAACAATAGCCCCTTTTTGTATTGTTCATTGTACAGATATACAATGCAAACCGATAACTGATGTGATACATGCATATTATATAACTCAGTGAAATAAAAATAATATCGAATGTGTGTATAATTAGTGTAAAAGCTATATGCAGGTGGAGAGTCCATGTGTACATCAGACGACTACTTCTTGCAGTGTGCAAGTTTCGGTAGCCGTCTTCATTGAGAGCACAGCCCAACACACCTGCACAATAATAATATAGAGGAATAGCTTCTCAGTTTCATTACATGTTTGCACACAGAATCACTATGGGATGTCATAAGTTTTCTTGGCCAAACTCGAACTACAATTATACTAACTCTACACTCACTGGGTGTGTGCAGGCTGTGCCAGGGACTCCACAGGCATATACAGCTACCAAGAAGGGTGGTTGCCTAACACATGGGAGGTCTACTGTCAGGAAACGTCAACACACTGGCTAGCAGTAGCGGGAGCAATGGATTCCTCCGGGGCAGTTTAATCTTCCGGAGCCTGTGGAAGCAAAACGAAGACACAGTTGCCACTCCACTCGCGCTCTGACTTTTCAAACCTTAGGCTCTGTTTGTCATCGACCTCCTTGCTGCTAGTGACGGTGGTGGTGGTATCTGACGAGTCCGGTGGTGGAGTTTTCTCCCCGGCCTTATCGTCCTCCTGTGTCTTGTCTTTTTTGGCGCCCTTGAACCAGTCCACAAGTGGTTTTATCACCGCCCTCCATAGCAGGAGGCCCAGCGGGACCACTATACACGTTAGTCAGACCATGCCCTACAGGCCTACACTGGCTGCAGAAACTCGGCAAACTGTTGATCGACGAGGCCGAGGGAGAGCCGGAGCGTTTCTTTCTCTAGCTAGCTCTCGCGCAGATCCCGTGATCGACCACGCCCCTGCGTGCGATTCTTTCATCGCACGCATGCGCACACTTTTCATTTATTAACCCTCGGCGCGCATGCGCAGCGAGGGTTACAGTTAGTCGTCTTCTGTCTGTCGATTCTGGCATGGCACTACAGACTACGAGGCGGCCCATTAGCGATACCAGCGGATTCAGAACTACGGGAGCCTGAAAACTCCTGGTTCGAGAGATATGCCGTGAAAACAAGCAAATCGCACTGGGCTTACCGCGACCTGATCCGCTCGCTCTGTGTACCTTGGGGGCTCAGGAAGTCACAACCAATGGCATATATCGACTCCCGCATGCTATCTACTACTGTAGCTAGCCCGTGTCTGACTCGCCGCGGCGGAAGACCAAGAGTCAAATAGCCGGCCCAGCCCCCATCAATTAGCAGTATCGCGCATGCGCAGTTCGCCGAGGGTTTGTCACAACGTACGTCGACGTCGAGGGCCGATGACTGAAGGTAAGATTGTTTGCTAGAAAGTGCATTGGACCCGAGTTGTCTATACAGCCCCTGCAGCCGCCGCCGACACGCTAACACCGGACGATGCGGTGGACGTGTTGGAGGAGCTACTGCCAGCACAGAACAAGTCCTACGAGCTGGGGCTCAAGTTGAAACTGCAACAACACGTCGTGGAGGCCATCCATGATACATATTCCAAGCCACGCAGTCGCCTTCTCCACGTTATTATCGGGTTTACCAACCAAGTAGAGCCCAGACCGACATGGAGGGTGATTGTGAAGGCTCTGAGAAGTCGAGTGGTCGACCTACCGGCACTAGCTAACACGGTGGAAGCAGCTTATTGTCTAGTCCCTGCTCGTTCTTCTGCAACCTCTGTGTCCCCGGCGAGTATTGAGGATGAAATAGAAAATCTTGAAGATAGGTTTTTACAGCTCACATGCGAAACACGAGCAACGCTTTCTGACAGAGAGAAGCAAGATAAAAGCTTTCTGCAGAGCTTCTCTGATTTTATTCTCAATATTTCTGTTGCCAAGAAAGTTGTTCATGTAAAATTTTTTCATCAGAATGAAGATGAAATCCTGAAAGCTAAAAAATATTCAAAGTTTGTTTGCCATAATTGGCCGTTACTGCAACTATTGCAACTATGAGATAATCGTGCATATCATCGAAAGATTCGGTGATGCTAAATTGAACGGAAAAATCATGATGTACTGTGATTCAATAAAGAAATTTGAAACCGGCACAACAGTCGCCGTCTACCTTCATGCCATTTCAGGTCTTCCAGATAGCAACGCCTGCAAGGGGTTCATTCAAATGGCGATGAAAATCAATAAGCCAACATCCGTGTGCACAATGCATGAGATCCGACAGCTAAAGGAAAGCATTGCGGAAAAGGCATCCGTTTACTCCCACTGTCTGTATATGGAGAGTGTCGCTAAAGGATCGGTAGTGGTGCAGTTGCGTGTACATCCTGACTGCTCACAGATGGTTTTCGATGCCATTACAAACAGCACATACCAGACTGATGTCACAGTTGTAAAGATCTCAGATAATGGTAATTGTGAGTGAAACAAGCATAGCTATAGTATCATCCCATATACAAACAGCATGATAGCCCTATTATTTTAGCCATTTCCACCTGGTTGCAGCAGTATCATCCCATTACAGCTTCAATAGTGCATACAAACAGCATATTTTAGCCATTTCCACCTGGTTGCAGCAGGAGAAGAATCTATGTATACACCACTTGAAAGAGGTGAAATGGAAGAATCTGTATATTATACGAGTCGCATATCAGAAGAAAGTAAGTACAAATTGTGGTATATATCATGAGACATAATGCACTGTGTGTCAATCTTCTTACTGCAACAGCTTATACCTACGCAAGTGTCACTCCTGCAGCAAGTGAGTGATAGTAGCAGTGTATGGTGTGTACATAGTTGCTGTCTTCCATAGACAAATGTGAATCATGCCATCAACTTAATCTCAAGAAATCAGTGTTAGAGAAAGTGGTAAAGGTTCTTGAATCGCCAACAGTACGGGAGATGGAATTAGCCCAGCAAGTAAAGAAAATGCTGCTGGAGCCAATAGCTGGCGATGAGGCAACCAGACCACATAGGAAATGGTCTGTTTTAGCTTGTGTTTTTTAAGTGTGTACTGTATTCGTGCAATTTCAGGGAGGTGCGGCAATCACTCCCTCTCCCTCCCTCCCTCCTTTCTGCCCTCCCTCCGTCCCTCCCTCCACGCCGCCCCATTCCAAAGCCCAGGTCCAAGTCTAAGGCTCCAGTTTCTTCTGACTCACACACTGTCAAGGTACATACTGTATTATGATTTGTGTTCTTGAAGCCTCTCACTCTCCTCTTTCTTGTAGACAATAAAGGACTTTGAGTTCCTTGTGGTTCTAGGCAAAGGGACATATGCAAAGGTAAAGTTAGGTCTGCATCCACTGTTGGTTAGCTCTCTTCTTTTTCTATATACAGGTAATGATGTGTAAGGAGAAGGCAACAGGAGAGATACTGGCCATGAAGATACTCAATAAGGGTGTGATAGTGGCCAAAGATAAGATCACCCACACTGTAACAGAGAGAAAAGTTCTCCAGATGACATCATCTTATCATCCTTTCCTCATGGTGTGTACATTAGACTCCTCCCCATTCACACTAGCTACCTCTCTCTCCTCCTCTCTGTAGAGTCTCAAGTACTCATTCCAGACACCAGACCGATTGTGTTTAGTGACAGAGTACATAAGAGGAGGAGAACTGTTCCACCACCTGTCCAGAGAGAGAGTATTCCCAGAGGGCCACACCAGATTCTATGGAGCTGAGATAATTCTGGGAATCCAGTACCTCCACAGCGTAGGAGTGGTCTACCGACACGTGAAGGTTTGCGTAACTCATTACCTACTTCAACCCTATAACCTATTGATTTCAACGACAGCTGGAGAGCCTGATGTTGGATGAGAAGGGACACATCAAGATCATAGACTTTGGACTCTGCAAACAAGGAATCTACTTTGGAGACACCACTAGAACCTTCTGTGGCACTCCAGAGTACATGGCTCCTGAGGTGAGTGTGGTCTTTTACCTCGGCTGTACTGTCATCTGATGAATAAACTCTGACTCCAGATTCTAGAAGGCAATGACTATGGACGGGCAGTGGATTGGTGGGGAGTGGGTGTGGTTATGTATGAGATGATGTGTGGGCGACTCCCATTTTATTCCCGAGACCATGTGGTTCTTTATGAGCTCATTTTAGTAGTAAGTCAGGGGAGAAGAGTATGTATGATGGATCACGTCTTGGCCTGCAGGAAGAGGTAAGGTTTCCAGCAAGTCTGTCACTGGAGAGCATGTCTCTACTCGGAGGACTACTTCAGAAAGACCCGAGCAAAAGGTTGGTTTCAGATATATAGAAGAAAGAGGTTACGAACTGAGATTTGTTTACAGACTGGGTGGAGGAGAGGGAGATGCAGAGGAGGTCAAGTCTCACGTGTTCTTCAAGTCCATCAACTGGGACGATGTCTGCAAGAAGAGGATCATTCCTCCCATTATCCCCGTCATCAAGTCAGAGACAAGTACTGACTACTTTGAAAAGGAGTTTACTGACGAGAACCCTGAACTGACACCTCCACCTGATGAAGGTATACACCACTCTACTCCTGACCTTTGCCCTCTCTCATCCTCTTCTTCCAGGTCCTCCCAAGGATTATGGTGACCTATTCAAAGATTTTTGACTTTGTATATACACATTTGTCACGATAGAAAGGCCATTGTGTAGAGAAGATTATGATACCATTCACCATTCTTTTGTGCTGTTAGAACAAAATGGGTTTTCACACACACCCACCATTACACACACACATGGACACACTACATTCATGTCGTCCCCCGTCCACGTGCCACGTCCTGGACCATGGGATTCTCTGGTGACTTCATCCACTCCTTTCTGAGCAGCTGCTTCAACTGAGACATCCTGAGAGTCGGGTTTTCCGCCTTCAGTCTCGGCATCTCCCGCTCTTCAAACGCCGAAAATGCAAGCTTCATCCTCCTCTCCGGGTGTTTGTCCTCCGCAGTCGTTCCTCCGAGGACGGCGATGGCCTCGTCGACAGTCCTGGCCTGTACCTCCCCCGATCGCTGTCTCTCTAGCTCCAGGAGGTTGGGATTCTGTTCCAGAGGCTGAGGCTCACCCAGTCCTCTCGAAGACCCTCCTCCGCTAGCTCCCTCTCCCGGCTGCTTCTCCTTCTCCCTCTCCTGCACACAACAGTGGGAGGATATGCACCCTTGGTCCGCCATAACATTGATGCCGAACCCTTTACTACACATTAATGGACAGCACTGTCGAAAAAATATCGTGCCAATTCAGATAACTACCTTCATTTACCAACTATATACTTTATGATTCTAACCTCCCACAACACACACACAAGAACATTGAAGTGCATCACCCACACACCACACAACAGTAGTAAGGCAGTCCTACATATTAAATAGATGGCCTAATTTTCTCGTACTTTTAGCAAGAATGTGAGAGGAAGGACAGGCTACCCAATCGTTCAGAATACCCCGGCTATAGCTGGAGAGTGCAGTGTAATAAACAGCAGCTTGTGAGTTTTGTGGATTAACTATAGGAGTCATACGATTGTTGCTCACGATTGTAAAGTATTATGGCCTTTCACAGAAGCATGGACCTTATGCTAAACGTCATGCTACAGCTGCAAAGCGCTTGCAGCTCAAGCTAACAGCCAATCTGCAGTCTGTACGCTAACAGAATGCTGCCAAACATGCACTATCATGTGGTGTTACCTTGCTTTCCTGGATCTGTGCACGAGTGACTTTAGTGGAAGATCCGCCTCCCTTGGCCGATCCTTTCAGAGTCTGTTCCTCCTCCTCCAGCAACTTCTGGTTGGCCAGTTTCTTCTCCAGCTGCTCCACTCTCTTGCTCTCCTTATGAGACTGAACACACACACACACAACCCTTTCAGTTGTCCATCTAGTGTACGCTTTTCCTTTACATACTTAGTCGCATAATAAAACCTAGCTAGATTTGCTGCGTCTAGTGTACTTGCTTTTCCTTTACATACTTAGTCGCATAAAACCTTGCTAGATTTGCTGCAAAACAGGGGCTTACTTTTCTATCTTGTTTCCTGGCGACATGTTTATCGTCGTCTCTCCAGGCGGTATCCTCTTCCTCCCGCTTCCTCTTCTCGTCAGCCGCCTCCTTGGAAGCCGCCTTCCGCGCCTTAGCGTCTTGCGCCTTCGTGTTCTCTCCCTTGAACTTCTTGGGCATGTTCGCGCTTGTTTACATTTCCCAATTAGTGCCCGCCAAGTTACACGAGGGTGGGAGCGCAGAGAAGATGCGCGTTCTTCCACTGTTCCTTAGCCGATGGTCCTCTCTTCGGTACTTCTTCTCTTCGCTACTAAGACACCAGACGGTAAAGCTGCATTCATGTTTAGCCAGTGGAGCCCCTGCATCTACCAGTAGAGACCTAGTAGAGTCTAACACCAAGGAAAAAGACTGTTCCGAGAGGCGGCCTACTAATAACAGTGAAGCTCCTCAGGGGAAGAAAGAAGGGCCGTGGAGACCTCTGAAAAGACTGAGTCGGGAGGAGATGAACCACATGAGGTCGCTCAAGGAGCTCCAGCCTGAGGAGTGGACCAATGGGAAACTGGCAAGAGTGTTTGGGGTGAGCGGCTCGGCCGTGAGGCGGATTCTGAGGAGCAGGTTTGAGCCGAGCAGTGAGGTGGAGGCGAGACAGGAGAGGAGGGCAGAGGAGCTGAAGAGGATAAGGAAGGAGAGACTGTCGGCTGGTGTGCACACTACTCCAAGACTAGGTCAGTCTCAGCCTGAACACTAACTTTATCAGAAACTTCACAAATCTCTGGGAGGTGGACATTTTTGGAGCAGGGTTTAATTATATTGTGAAAATGGCATGTTTTCTCCCTCCGAAAGTTTCCCAATTTGCTTATATAGCTATTGCTTGTGAGTGTTTAAATACAGTACACCTATATTATAAATCATGGTGAATGATGAGCTGACATTTTAACCTGTGACTTATAAAAAGGCTACAAAGGTCCCTTATGAAGACTGCTGTGTCCTGGGAGGGGTGGAAGGTGAGGGTGTGATGAGTGAGGAGGTGATGAGGAGGGAGAGGAGGACGGAGGTGTGGGTGACACCCAGGAAGGCAGCCTCGTAGAGCAACCGAGGACTGAACACTCCCCACACCATCAGGTGTCTTCTCTGGAGAGAGGCTGTCAACATAGTCATCAGGGTCTGCAGGGGATCAAGGAATGGCTGATGTATGTGCAAATACCTACTATGCAGTGTGAATTGGCAACCTGATAACACTGGGCTGTATACTATTTCAAAATTTTGCCGGAAAGGACAGGGCCTTGGCGATTATGGGCTAAATTGCTCGTACTTTTGGCAGCAAGCCGGGAAGAAGAAAAGGCGAACGAACGATTTTGAATGCCTTGTCTATAGCTGGAGAGTGCAGTGATAAAGGGATATTTGGGAAATAGGGTGGCGCTAGAATTATAGAGTAGGTAGAATAACTCGAGGGCTAATTATGTCATCACCTTGAAAGAGTGAAAGAGAATGTATTGAAGAGCGGTCGTCAGTAGAAGTCTGTTGGTGGGAGTTTTACTCACAGACAACGACAGCGGCAGCAGAGGTAATAGACCCAGACCCAGCAACACCTGCATTGAAAAAGGTTTTAAACCTTGATTTGGTCCTCAAAAGGTTGGTAGATTGTGAGAAACACTCGAGGAAGGGAGAAGTTTAATTGGAAATGTGAAGAGTTTCAGATGCACCAAAACATGGAGCCTCCCAAATGTTTGTGCAAGATTTTATAGAGTCCTATACACTCATAATACACAGCCTTAACTGCTAAAAATGATCTAGCGTGCCTAAAACACTCCATTGATTGGTTCACTCATAAACGCAAGCATCGCGTTATATTACCTACTGAGAGCGGAGTCACAACAAGCAGTCACAGACTACAACAAAAACACACACTCCATTCACCTCTATACTAGAATGAATGAACTACAAAGGGTGTCGAAGACTCACTTGCGAGCCAAGCATGTTGAACCCGACAAGCAGGCCAGCAAACAGCAGATAGAACCCCGACATCTCTCCACGCAGCCCCACAAAGCCCGCATCAAACCGCAGACTGGTGACCGTGGCATGGTGGGCAAACCCAAAGAAAGACTGACTGCTTGTCAGTCCCCACAGAACGACAACAGGCCACGAGCGCTCTGTAGAGACACGGAGGGTGAGGGAGGGGACAGGGTAATAATTGTCCGGAACATGTGTAAGCCACAGAGAAATGCACTCAGGTGATCATACAATATTGTTATTCAACAGTGTCTATCTAAGCATTGTAAAAACTTAAGCACATCAATGTTTGCTGGTTGAAAACCTTTGTAAGTGACAAAAATGGATTGTATATACACAGAGCGGAGTCAGAAGCTATATAGAGCACATGAGGGGCTGACCTTGACTGTGGCAGAGTCCAGAGAGGACCAGGTAGACCTGGAGAGCCAGCAGGACAGCAGAGAGGGCCACTCCATCGTTGAGAACCATAGCCAGAGGGAGCCACAGTGCCACTAACACTGGGACCATCACCAACTGTACTGATACTGGGAGACTCACCACCTCTCCACCAACCCTCTTCAAACTAACATCTTCAACTTTCTCCGACTCAACATCTTGAAGTTTGAAACCGTCACCTTTCTTCAAGCTAGCAGTATCACCTCTCTCCAAGCTAGTCATCATAACCTTTCTTCAAGTTAGGGTCGTCAACTTTTTTCGAGGTAACATCAGGTGTGTTCGTATTAGCAGTTAACCTTTGTCTGACAGTTATTTCACTTCTGAGTCTCCTGCCATCACCACTTGGTAAGTTGCTTTGTTTCACACTATCTCTTTCCCTACTACTGCTACTTTTCCTCAGTGGAGCAAAGATAGACACTCCAATAGTAGATAGAGATATAGTGTACACTATTCTAGGGAGGGACACGTGCTGCCAGTGAGGTAGAGAGTCAAGAATAGGCTGTGGGAGACTCTGAATAAGCCAGAACCCACACACGCACAGTGAAGACAGAGGTAGACCCAGGTACACACAGACCTGCCGCAGAACTCCTAGTTTCCCAGAGTGTCCATTGTATCTGACCCACCAGGCGAGAGCTAGAGGGACACCCACAACACCGAGACAGGAGAGGGCAAGGCGAGTGTCTGCTAGAGCACCCAGGGTCTCAGCTACTCCGTGATACGGCTGGATGAACGAGGTCGCCTCACACCCTACTCGCAGGTCCCGACAGGCATGGAAAGCCTTTGTCAGTCTAACTAGTACCATAGCCACCACTAGAGGCCAGACCTCGCTCAGAACTAACCTCATCGAAAATTTTTTCTCCAAGAAAATGTTCTCCTCTTTTTTGCCACTTGATGAAGATGGTATTACAGGGATATACTCTCCACTAAGGGACTGTGCTCTCTGTACCACAAAGCATATCAGCATGGACTGCAGAAAAAACACTGTCATATCTCCTTCGTAGAGAATAAAACTGTTTGAAGCAAGCGATACACCACAGCCGATAGCCACCACTGCTCCAAACACATAGGTGAATGACAGCCGACTGAAAAACAAGAAAACCTGCTCGAAAACGTATCTCTCCTTGACAAGTGTGTACATAATATGGTGGCTGAGGAGTAGGAAATGGAGGACCACATAAAGCAGTAGTGGATAGAAAGAGAGCGAGAGAGTCACGTTCATGATACTAGCAACACCAAACTCCAGTGGTAAAGGATAAACTACCATACTTACTAGAGAAAGCGAGACACCAAGTAAGAGAGAAAATTTGAAACTCTTTCCAAGACTCGCCACTGAAAAGTCGAGGTCAAAGAGAGAAAGAAGCGTCAGGAACACGGTGAAAGAAAAGAGGACGACCCCCTGATTAATGTGAAAATCGTCGAATTTAGCCCACACGTTGTGGCACATTGTCTTCACCTCCCTCATGTAGTGTATGTAGTGACTTGCAACCGTACTCAGATCCTCTTGGCTGGGTCTAGGGTGGGCTCTTAGCTCCCTGTGGAGTCTCTGGGCTGTGGTGAACTTGTTCTGGAGATCGACGTACACGTCGGATGGGAAATCCTCCGAGTGCTTGATATAGGTTTTGAGATACGTCTGCATTTGCTCGCGTTTGCTTGTAATAAGTCAAGAAACTCCAGGGTCGCCCTCCCATTGTAGCCATCATTGCTACTGTTGTCTTCCTGTCTATCAGCGGTGGTTCCTGCTGACTCCCAAGGCAGGAACACCTCGGGAATGATCATTCCCAGGTTTGAGAATGGAATAGGGATCCCTAGCAGGAGGGACACGGTGGGGACAATGTCTATCTGGTAGACGGGTCTTCCTGTGTCCTGTGTGCGAGCAACAGCAAAGCAATAGTAATTGGTTTGAGCTGTCTTTGGACCTGAAAGGACACCTATTCAGTACATCACTATAGGTCTTAACCTGCGCATGTGTGAAATCAAGTTCACGTTATGCATACGGTACGTTCACATACTGTAGTTCTATGCATAAAAATCCGTTGGAATACATTTTGCGTTCGCTCGCCAATAGTGTCACATGTTTAAGTGTATACAATACTCGGGTATATACCTGTATAGGAGGGAAGAGGGGGGAGGGTGTGAAGACAAGGAGAGCAGCAGTGGTCTCCAGCTCAGTCTCTCCTCCGTGATCACCTGACGTCGTCATCCCGTGGTCCCCAAACACAAACACTACCGTATCCTCATCCACACCAGAGAATATGGACCTGCACACGTGATAAACGGTTTCGCAGTGGTGGCACAAACAAATTTGCTGCAAGAACTGCCAGTCAATGAATGACAAACTTGCAGGGAACCATACAGTGTGTAAGGAAAGGACTAATCGTGGGTTTTTCAGAGCTATGTACTACACTGTAGCTTGGAAATTTTAGAGGGAGAATCTTTGGTTTGGAGCTTTTTCTGTGAGTTTCTGTGAGAGGGGACATTTTACAATGCAGGACAGGCATTATTTTCTCACAACGTTTGCGATCAAAAGTTTTCTGCCTGGAAGTTTTCCACTTTTATACAATAAGACTTACTGAAGGACATCATTCATCTGAGACAGTTTCTCGCCCATGGTCCAGTGGGTGGAGCCGTAGGTGTGGCCGACGTGGTCCACGCCCAGGAAATGCCCCACCAGAAACTCTGCATCACCTCTCTTTAGCTCCGGTCCCACGTGATCGATACGCCGTTGTCCACCGTGTGAAGATCTTTCACGTTCAGAGAGGGATAGTCGAAAACCCTCGTGAGCATCCCTTCGTACAGCCCCAGCCAGGTGTCGTCACCTATAAAGGTGAGGTTGCGTCCGTTGGCCTTCATCTGGTGAGGAAGACTGTCCTCGGTGATTTCGTGGCTGTTGAAGTTGCTGCCAATGTCGATAAACGTAGGGAGGCTCCCGGTCGTTAGGGCCTTCAGTCGTTGCATGGTGGTGGTCGGTGGGTCCGCTACAAAGCGAAAGAGTCTCGCGTTTTGGGGACGGTTGGCGAGTAGGTCGCGAACGTACGGGAGTTTGTTGCGGTAGACCGGAGGTGACGGGTCGAGGCTCGCGTCGTACTCTGCGAAATCGTAGCGAAGGGCGTCTATGAGCAACCACAAGACTCTCTTGAACCTCCTGGGGTAGGGGTAGCACGTTCGAGACTCGTCGGGGATTGCCTCTCCGGTCTCATCCGGTTGGGAAGGTGTGAAGTGCCCGAGGGAGCAGTTGCTGTACTCTGGGATGACAACTCGACGCAAGAGAAAGCCTTTGCAGAAGAGCAGGAGGGCCACCGCGTGGCAGACCAATAGTACCAGTAGAAGTAGGCTGCCTCTAGGCCTTGCCATTTCCTCTGCGCCTCTTTGAGCGCTGGAAAGCTAGACCCAACGACCCGACTTTTTTTTAGGTGCGCGTTAGTTAGGAAAGTTGTTGGTGTGCTTTAATTAGAATAGGTCCGTTGGCCACGTGCACTTCGAGGACGAAACCCGTTAACAATGGTGAGAATAGAGCGCTGCTACTTCTGCTCGTCTCCAGTATATCCTGGACACGGTATCATGTTTGTCAGAAATGACTGTAAGGTATGTTATCAAGTTTGTTGTTGAGTTCGTATATTGTGTCGCACGTTTTGTGTCTCAGACGTTTCGGTTCTGTCGCTCCAAGTGCCACAAAGCGTTCAAGAAGAAGAAGAACCCTCGCAAAGCTAAATGGACGAAGGCTTTCAGGAAATCCCATAGCAAAGAACTCACTGTGGTATGTTTCAGATTCGGTTCTCTGATGGACTATACTCTCCTTTACCTTGGCTGGGTCTGTACAGGATTCTGCCTTTGAGTTTGAGAAGAAGAGACACGTGCCTGTCAAGTACCAGAGGAAGCTATGGGAGAAAACAGGTAAGTGTATCATAGTTGCCACACTTATCGTAATGTTGCTGACATTTTTCTGGAGCACAACTCTCGCATTCGCTCGCCAAAAATGCTCATTCTAGTTACACACTTTCTCTGTTGGGCCATATTATATTATGGTGGTGCTTCAGACTCTCCATGCGGGAGGCTCCACTTTCTTGTTGTATTTTCTTCCATCTAGTCGATGCCATTCAGAGGGTGGAAAAGATAAAACAGAGACGCCAGGACCGCTTCGTCAAGAACAGGTCTGTTCTATTTAAAAACCCGTACTATAATGTGTGGCTTGTGTGTGAGTCAATGTGATGTAATTTTTCCCAGGCTGAAGGCAGGCTTGAAGTTGCAAGAGGAGGCGGAAAAGAGGGAAGTGGAACAAGGAATCCATCTACTGCAAGACCCACGAGGTGCCTAGTGCCATGCATGTTTTGTAACCCTTACATTCGAACCGTCCCCGCCCCCCTCCTTTCCCTCTCTGCCTCTAGCCATCACCCAAAAGGCTAGAGAAGCACAGCTCCAGAGACAAAAGGACAAAGACAAGACACCAGCCATGGAGATGGAGACTAATGACTGACCGTCCACTACCAATATTTCTCCCTTGTTGTGTGTGTGTGCCTTTATGTTTGTCAGTGTGTGTGTATGATATCAATAATGCAGCCGTTACACGCATCCAAAGGCCTGGATGAGTGTGTAAAAATGAGACTTCCCACGGCTTTAGCTGGACATGTATTGTGAAACGAGCCCACCTACATGTATGTACATTATATACACACAATTGTAGTTGTCACAATTGCACGGTTTTCGGCTGATGATGCAATGTCATGCACAAACATCACGTACAGCAGTTTGCCAATGCATTGTGCTTAAATAGTGGGTATACACCATGCACGTGTATATACGCACAACTTGTAGCAGAAGGCCTTGACTAAACCCAGCCGAGCCTGAATGAATCACGGTGTGCAAGGCAAGTGCATAAAAATGGCTCAGAAAAGAGCTGTCCTCAACAACCCATGATGCATGGGACACAAGCCTTATTCCGTGGTAGAGTATACTATAGTCGTACTGCGCACCGAAACAGACAAAATTTAAAACAATGAACGAAAAAGTCAAGGACACTATAATTATTATACGTAGGCAAATGAATAAAAAGGCACATGTATCCACAACCACAACAAAAGTCCAACCTTTCCAGACACACACTTGACAAAACTCGATCGTGATAATAATTATTATAGATGACATCATACCTTGTGACATGTCCAAACCCTCTGCAAGGTGCAGCACGACCAATGTAAACACCAGATGATTTTTAAGTAAACAAAACGACAAAAGTAAGATACACAAAGCGACGTACAAATGCATAGCTATCAAATTTACATAAAACATAAATATACACACAAAACATAAAAAAATAGACAAATGCTGTACAAAAAGGACATAGACGGACAAGTTTGTTTGTGGGGAAAAAAAAATGGACTTGCTGTTTTTAGTATTTCACTGGTGTGAGTATGTAGTGAGATGGTGACATTTGTGATGTGAGTGTGAGTGTGACATGTCAGAGCAGGAGGAATAGGAGGAGGGAGGTTGTGAGGAGTGTCGTTGCCAACAGTGATGGTGAGTAGCTCGCTGGAACTGCCGAATTGTTATCGCCATCCCCGCCACCGTTCTGGTTATCTCCTCCTCCTGTGTTTGTCGGTCTGGTGGTTCCTTCTGTTGTTGGTGGGGCTGTGGTGGGCAGCGGTGGCTTTGGTGTTCCTGCCGAGAGAGAGAAAGAGGGTGGACTATAATATAGAACGAATGACACACATTTTTGGCCATGTAGGTGCAAATTGTTTTCAGCAGCAAGATAGACACTGCAACACCTTGCAAGGACAGTCATCCCATTGTCATGAATACCATTATAGACCTTAGGGTACAGGATTTGGCAAGGCAAGGTGGTGTAATACAATACTGCAGTAAACAACAGGCTTCAGCACCGGTAATGGTATTCACAGGCTAAAAATAGCAACACCAGCAATGACATCATCCTGTTTTTCCTGGACTGGGTCCACTCAAGTGTCCACAATACACACACTATCTGATTGAGTAATGTACTGGTGCATGTAGAGACTTGTTTTTCCGAATGGCTACTCTTTCATAATAATATGTCACAGCAACACATGTTGTGAACCCTCAACACTACCACTCTTTTTCACACCCATACACAATTTGCCTCTTTCTGTTAATTTAGCCGTCTGAAACTTGTTTACTCGAATTCTACCACAATTTTAATTTTCTCATTTCCAATACACATGTGCACAAGTGCACAGGTTTTGCATGAAAGGCAAGTTTGGAAACTATTTGGAGACAGTGAAGCATGTCTGTCAATATAGTCACAAGAAATCTTTAAAACTTCAGTAATGGGAAAAAGCAAACTGGAGTATACACATAGCTATAGAGTGCCACGTACCGATTATTTCGAAGTACTGCATGGCGCTATGATCGGCGTTAGTTGTGTCCACCTTACACGCGTACATTCCGACAATGTCCTCTGAAACTGGTAGCGTGAGAACGTATGCGCTGTTGGCAACTCCTTGTTGGTCCAAGTACTTCTTCACCACACTGGCTCCCTTTAGAAACTGGACCGAGATCTGCTCTGCACATGTCTTGACTGAGCACCCGATGGTGATGTTGCTTCCAATGTGGTAGGAAGACAAGTCCCACTGGGCGTCGATTGGCTCTATTGCTACAACTGTAGAGTGAGGGCGGAGGGAGGGAGGGAGGGATAGCATCTCTACTTATATTTTACTCACTGAAACTCATAGCACAACTTAAAAGTCAAAATACACACGCTGAATACGCAAGAAATTTAACTACTTGCACTCGCTTGCCAAATACGTGTTGCATTCGTTCCAGTTATGATATCACACGTAATTGTATCGTACCTTCAGGGTCGACTCTCAGTAGAACCTGGTGTGTGATTGTTCTAGCTCCGGGAGGACTCCCGCGAAGGAAGCACTGGAACCGCTGGTTGTTGATGGCCGGGTACACAGTGATACTGAGGTTGGCCACCCAGTACGGCGGACTTGAATTACCACGACGAAACTCCTGAAGTGTGGAGAGGTTAGATATTAGAGCTTTTCTAAAAACTCTTTGAATTTCACATAACTGCTGTATAGTTGATGGATTTTTCATGGCTTCAAATATAGCCACGTTAAGACCCACAGGACATACATACACACATACATACATACATAATAATGAATAATTAGAGCAAGGTTTTAGTCCCACGCTCATTGGAGTAGCCATCACATGAGGACTGCAAAAACTGTTGTCCTCTACACAAAAGATGTTACAAAAGAAGTTGATAAAAGGGATCTAGACAAGTGTCCTTTATTAATCCTCGCCTGCGCGCAGGTGCAGCGAGGGTTTATTGCAGTCGGTCTGTCTGTGTGTGCCTGTGTGTGTGTGTGTGCGTCCTTCCATCCGTCTGTCCACCGTTTATCTCGGTAACCGCGGCAACTCTGAGCGTGAAACGTGGACATATTATCAAGTAGGAGGCATGCATGGTAAAATAAGATTCTGGAGCGGAGAAGGCCGGGGAAGCTGGTGAAACGGACGGCTGCCGAGGTGAGTGTGCATCAAATAGAGATAGCGGACGATCACTGTACTTAGTGCTCGATGCTTTGCGCGTGTGGTTTTCTGGTGCTGGTGTGTGGAGCTAGGATTTTACTCACCTCAGTATGTGTGCTCAGGTTCTCATTCTCCTCCAACGGAGCCACTGCCCCAAACATTGTCCACTCAATGCTGGTTCCTAACCCGGCACAGGTTAGTAACGCTTGGCAGCCCGTTCTGGTGGTGACAGGACTGGGCGTGTTGTCCACTTCAATTGCTGCGTACGTGGAAATGATGGAAGAGGAGAGGCGAGGCGATAAAGGGAAAAACGTAGAGAGAGTGTGGAAGGGCTTCTTGTGAAATCGCGCAACACATGTTAGAGAACTGTACATTAATGAGCGAAGTCGTCTGAATTAATTGTACAATGTTCTATGCATGAACAAATATATACACCATGTGATGGCAAGAGAAAAAAGATGCGGAGCTCTGGACAGCTGTTTCGTGTCAGTGCTATCCTTACCGTATAATGCTTTACGCATAAATACACGTAAGACCATCGAAATTTCACTCTCGTGATCGCTCGCCAATACTGTTACAGTGTGTACTACTCTATAGAGTTGCACAGTGTGTGCATACATGCTAAAGAAGCATGCATTGTCGGTCACTCAAAAGAGGGAGCCGGCACATACTGCCACACCTTGTCACTCCAGCTTGCCTAACCTCCCATAGTAAACAGTTCCCACATGGAATCCAGCACAGCTGGGATGTCAACATGCACAGTCGTCTCGCAGCACACGTCGTCAGCATGCCTTCTATAGCCACGTAGGTATATAGAGACCCTCCTCCTACTGTGTGCATGCACTAATTGGGCCTCAGTTACACTGGCACTAATAGTTGTGCTGACGTAGGGCACACAAGAAGCATGCAACCATGAAAAACTAAAGACTGGGATGTGCCAACTACAACAGAATGGCCGAGAAACACTTTAAAACATAAACGTACATTCTCGTGGCACTAAGCTTTGTTCCAAAACTCCCCTCCGCATTGGGGGCTGGATACAAAGCTACACACACCATTTTACCACAATCAACCCTTTCTTAACACTTGGCTTTACTACCGAACACTTGGAAAAGGTTTCTGACACGATAAAATGCCGTAGAGAACGGCCTATTATGTGTACCAATCATGTACCTAATACATCAGCTCCACAGATAGGGCCGGCACCAACCACGTAACATCACATGCAAACAGCACAACTCATTGTGTTCCCAGACAACAGAATAGTGCTGCTTGCCAATTGTGGTATATAGCTACAACAGAGCGGCCCACCCCTGGGCGGGCAGTGGCGCTAAGGAGCGACAGCTGATTGACCAAACACACATACACACTGAACACTGCAACAAACACACTGTTGTTTAGCTTACTTACTGTGCTTGTGACTGCACATTTAAGAGCCATCTAGAAAGCGTCCCTGAAAACTGGGACCATTTTTATAGCAGACAAGTATATATACACTCGTTCTTCTTCTACCAAACCCCTTTTGTTGCTATTTGTTCAGAACTAAGAAGTGTTTTAGAGGGGGTAACAAATTCGCTCCTCCTAAAGGTATATAAGACTGTCTATTTTGATAGCCACAAAAGCCACAACACTAGTAGCTAGACACTGGTTTCCCTCCCTTTACCCACGCTTGAACAGTATCAATGACATACCCAGCCAAGCATCTGCAATTGTGTGTGTGTAGGTCTACATAGTACAAGAGAACAATTAATGAGTTAGTCTGGGAGGTGTTTGTGAGTCTGGTGTGTCAGCTGTTCGGCCAGTATCCCAATCAATGGGCCGTGACCAGAGCACACAATACTCCCCAAGTACTCACACATCTGACTTAGCACTAATGGAGAGTAATGCCGTGGAATGTGCAGAGAAAACTGTCCCATTGCGTACAGCAGTGCAAACAACAAGTGAGAGTGTAGTTTGTCTTGTGTTGTAGATTTGAGCCCCTACCTGCTGAGCTGCCCTGCTGGTAGCCTAGTGGGTAGGATGGGTTCAAATCCCAACTACGGCAACTTTTAAGGAGTTGTCTTGGGGTGTAGTTGTGTCGTTTGCTTCGCCTTAGCCTGGCTGCTGACACATGGTGCAGATTATTGTTTATCGATTAGAGGAGTGTGCATGTGCTACAGTGAAGTGGCAATTACAATGATACGCTGACACACCATAGCTAAACACAACGACCTACAACACACCCACACATAACGTCAATCATTATTGCACAACGCTAATAGACTGCAATGATTATGGGAATGAACCTTCAGATAATATCAGTTGATGACACCACACAACACATCAAATATTCATGAATGTGGTATATACCCAGGAAGTGAAAGAACGGCAGGAGTGGTAAGGTGACGTCAAAGTAGGTAGAAGCCAGTACACAAAGTGTGTTTAGAGGTTAAAGGTTAATGAGTCAAAGCATCAGTAGCCTTGGGAACCTATTGTACTGATAGCCTAGCTCTGTGGGAAGTGATGTTTTGATCGGAAATGGAGCCATGCAGACACAGACTCAGACACACTTGAGAAACGGAAATGTTGCTGCGATGCAAACTGTACTGCAAAGACATTGGCCCCACCAAAGACGTGCATGCTGCCCACTCTGTACAAACGGGAGTCCAGCCAACATTTTACACTCGGCACTCTAGATCCCCAACTGTCAACGCAGCAATCATGAACCAGAGCACACACCCACACCCACACCCACACCCACACCCACACCCAACACACCCAACACTCCATGCATACACACACACAAAATGTTACACCAGTACGCCAATCTTCCTTCGCGAAAAAACTGATTGGTGACCAGTGGGGGTTTTGCTTTTTACACTTCCTTGCGCAACGTCACCACCATGGCAACAAAACACGCTGAAAACTATGTGCAAGCTAAGGTCAACGTGTGTACATTGTATCCCGGTCCGCCCACACAGCTTGTCTGGCACAATCATGCACGCACTCACACACGGAGAAACTGCTGAACCGTTAAATTTTGACCCCAAAAAACGTGACCCACTGTAGATGCAAACAACCCTTACTTTGTGCGCGTGTGTGTGTTTTCCCTCCCCCCATAGATTAGTTTCCCACCTAACTATAACATAATGTGTGTACATCAGTTTCCCCACCCTATTATACTGTGTGAGCATACATTATGTGTAGTCATTGCAACGCTGCACCCTGTGTAGGTTTTAGCTACACATCAAAGGTAGTCAAGGTAATCTCGCGGGTCATATATATACATAATACACGTGCAGCAAGTACACACTGACTGCGAGACTGCTACAAGGAAAACGGTAAGCCAGCCAGCTAGGCAGAATGGGGTGGGAAAGAGCTCCTAGTCAAGACAAAATAAACCTCTTTTTGCCAGGAGGAAGCTATAGAAACCTCCCGCCTCAATTCGATATAGTGAAGCTAGGAAATCGAAACACAATAAAGAAATTGTGCAGTTTTGGGACTTTGTAGCGTGGACATGTGGGACAGATGTACTTGGAAACGAAGCACATCCAATTGTGTACGCTCAGACACGTACAGCAAATTACAGTTTGAGCCACTTCGGCAAATTATGCTGCACCTTCTGCCAGAGACCTACGAGGCACTTGAGTGCGAAATCTGCCAAAGTGGCTACTTCACTGGCTCGCACATACACACCAATTACAATCGCACACGGTCACATTACACGAAAGAATAAAGGCACTGCACTACTTTGAACTTAGGTTCCGCCTTACATAAACCTGCATCTCCATACGAGCATTCCAAGGGATTTTCCTTACCAGCACACTCGCTCACAATACACGCTCGCTCACAATACACACAAGCACACAATACACACGTATCACAACTATACACACGTATCACCACTATACATACATATCACCACTATACATACGTATCACCACTATACATACGTATCACCACTATACATACGTATCACAACTATACACACGTATCACCACTATACATACATATCACCACTATACATACGTATCACCACTATACATACGTATCACCACTATACATACGTATCACAACTATACACACGTATCACCACTATACTCAGCTCCCTCTTGTGTTTGTGTGTACAAGTTTCGAGGGTGGTTTGAGGAATGCACACACAGATACACCAGCTGAGCCCCCACGATGCTGCAACTCAAAGCTTTGTCTTTGAGGCACACCACACATCACACAGAGAAGCACCGAGATGCAATGCGTGGGTGAGTATGGACATGTTAAGGACCACTACAAATTCTTTGAAATGATGTTGTTTGAAATGATAGGCTGCTTTCCACGGCATGCATACACACATTGGCAGAGCTGTTCCCAGTGGTGGTAATGCACGGGCCAAACTACCGCCAACCATTGTGACTAATGCCAATCTTCGTGTAAGTTCACTGCATGAGAGCTGGCTGGTCACATTATCATTGTATGACGTGGCTGTTGGCACTCGGCGCTCATCGACGCACACGCAGAAGGCAGTCACTACTCTCAATGAGATTGGAAATTGCACAGTTTGCAATATCAGGTGTAGCCGCGTCCCCAATTCATTTTCTCCTTGTTCACGCGTGTGCCAATCACAACGCCCTGTCTTTCAACAAACGGAGTGCTGGCACGCAATACAGGTGAACCACACTTACCGAAACTATCGAAGGAGTAATCACTCGCGATTCCATAACAGCAGGAGCATAGGTGAGCCAACTACTGCAACTTTTGATGGAAAATCTCTCACAAAACTTGGGTTCGTTTTTGCCACCGAATTACCGGTGTAAGGTGAAAGGAACAAAAAGCCAAAGGTGAAAGATGATGACCGATGCTACTCTATCTCAATGGCATAAACCACTAGTTTTGACAGTGGCATGAGAATGCATGGGATGTACATATATGTACGATGCAGAAAAGGTCACCTTTAAAAAGAACACACCTCATTCCCTGAGAACATAGCACTACACAAAACATTGCAGTTTGGTCTAGGGCTACGACTGGCATAATCAGCATTTTGTGCCCACTACATGCCAGTGGGGTGTATATATAAAGGCTAATTATTGGGTTACTCTATAGTAGAGCACTTGGCGGACAAACACGCTACCTTAGGTCACGCCATTCATTTCTGCTGACAGCAACCACTTTACCAGGCCACTCCCACGACACAATAACAGTTGTATATCTGTAGCTGTTGTAGTAAGAAACAGTTTGGCATTGTAGTATACTAACATACCCCCACCACCAATAAAGTGAGCGGACGCTAAAACCTTTACTTCACTATTTCTGTTTTGGTGGAAAAGCACACGCGAGTGCATGCGGTGTGTGTGTGTGCACGCACACGTACACACCTCATTTACTTTCACGACGTGTATTGTCTCCCGTGAAATGAGGGAAAACGGCA
The DNA here is from genome assembly GCA_030341885.1 of Geodia barretti. Classification (NCBI taxonomy): domain Eukaryota; kingdom Metazoa; phylum Porifera; class Demospongiae; order Tetractinellida; family Geodiidae; genus Geodia; species Geodia barretti. Next base: position 11,296 of record CASHTH010002753.1, on the reverse strand, counting down.
CTTCAAAAGTTTTCAAAGCAAACAGCCAACAGCTGATTGAGCAGAATCACATGTTGTTCGTGGACGTCTGCCAAAAACACTCAGTACACAGCGACATACATGGTATGTACCAAGTGGCATGTAGTTGACATGCACGCCCACAGTAATTACAGCCTGCAGAGCGTGGAAGAAAGCGTAAACAGCCTCACATTGAAAGGACAATGGCGTCTCTATACTTGACTGTGTATGGGCAGGAGGCAATGTGGCGTATGCACAGGAGGCAATGCGGTATAATATGCGAACACATATACACTGTCTTTCCTGAGACACATGCAACTTCAATGTATGGGTACGATGGTCTATCTATATACTGAGAATAGAAGTGTTCTTTATTGCATGGATCCATCACACCCATACATTGAATTCCATGAGACTGTCGTCTCGCACAAGACGGTACACTGTGTATGTTCAGTTGGCCCCAAGACACTGGCACGACAGGATGCCAAAGGAGTGACAGCTAAAGCTGTGAGAACTATCAGCATCAACAATCAAGTATCTGCACTTTACAATAAAGCCCTCGGCATCTCACAGGGTCTAAACTACCAACATATGTGGTTGTTCCATGCCGCCATTGAAGCCAATACATTCTCCCGTTTAGCCCCTACGCCACATTAAACACTGGCAAATTGACAAAAAAGTGTGCTCTTATAGTAATTGAGAGGTTTTGCCAATCAAGACGTCACAGCATTTTCTTTACAGGTTATTCCCATTCAGTTGCATCGTCACCACACACACAGTAGGGGAAATTTAAACCAGGAAACATTTCGGTTCATGTGGTGTTGAATAGTAAACTGACTACACAGTTGGGAGAAGTAGGGACAGGAAAGCGAAAAGTGATGGTATAGGCAACAAAATCTCCACAACACATTATGCCTATAGCAACATTTGCTACTGAACTGCTATAAACACGTGTATAGATGTTGATCACAATTGCCTACGCAACACGCTCACAAAACAGATGGAGCAAAGGACAATTATATTGCTACCCACACACACACCTGCTTACCTATAGGGACAAACACATGTTCAATGACACATCTTATGGGCAAACTAACTACAATCCACACAAAACTCTGAGAGTAACGCACGCAAACCGGAAGGATATTGTGTAAATATTGTACGAAGGACTAGAAGAATATTTCCCTATTCGAAAACGACGTCTACATACTCTACAGCCGGTGGTTTTTGGGCACAAATCTCATACCGTGTATATAGTTATGTCACCCAGTGTAACAAGTAATCAGTTATTGCTACATTTACAGCCTCATACACTCACTCACTCACTATGTCACCTGTAAGTACTGGCTGACTGCATTGCTTACGGCAAACTCATGCATTGCAGGGGGTATGGATATAAAAGCCTATCAAATGGTCCACATTAGACACTCACTGTTCAGCTCAGCCAACAAGCACATGTGCCGCACGGGCAGATCTTGACAGAGCAAAGGACACCCAGAGAAAACAGAAGACTAATAATAATATGAGGCCTGGACGCTCACTCAACACACACCTCCCGGCCTCTACAGCTGGTCTTTGGGAGGAGCCAGGTGTAACTGTATATATCCACGATACCACTGTAGTAGAAACTAAACAACGCAGGGTGATCAAAACAAAATACAGCGACTTATATAGAGGGCCAAACAAATTCACTGTGGCGGTGTATATTACACGTCCTTTCTAGTGGTGTGGCTATAAGAATGATGTTGATAATTATTACGTCTGCAGTACTGCGCGCCAGTGTCGTTTGTACAAACAGCTGTTGTGCCAGGCGCCCAGCACCCTTTTATTAATTATTGTAAGGCCCGCCCTACAAGTGTACATGTAGCCACATTAGACACACACTCGTAACCACAAGCAGAAAATGGAGAACTGCTGTACACACATGCAGGCACTTTTCTATATAACACAAAGACAGACCCCTCATGAAAACTTCACACTGTGAGAAAATATTATCTACAAGTTACCAATTTTGGGCTGTTGACAAACTCATTGGGGTACACCCTTACGCGGCCTGGTAAATGCTAGGCAAAAAACACATCGCCGTCTCTATATGGGCGCTGCACAAGAGCCGGTCCCAGCTAGCTCGAGGTGTAAATTGGCAAACGGTGGGTGAGGATCGCAGTGGAAGTGCAAGCGAACGCTGCTAGGCCACTCTGCAGACGCTGCTCACCACTGCACAGCGAGACAAAGGAACGCGGCCAGGCTTCCCGGGTTCTCGCTGTGGGGGTGCACGCCGCCCGCCCGTGCAGCGCTAGCACAGCGCCGGAAAGGATAAGTAGCTCGCTGAAAAACACTCACAGTTGACTTGTCTCCTGGACAATATGACGAGGAACAGAATCTTGCAAAGAAAAGTCCCTGACATCGTTGGTTGCTGCAGTTAATTCTCAGTAAGTGAAAACAGTCATACAGCTAGCTTTCTCACAGCTGTAAGCCTCTCGAAAGCGCGCATGCGCGCTTATCCGTCTAATTGTGACGTCAACTTCTGTCCGCATTTCAAAATCGGCGCGCGCAAGGGTCCGATTCGGGGTATATACTCGTGAGCTTCCGGTTTGGGTTCGGGACGAAGCAGGTCACAAGCACAAGACGGCGGGGAAGAGACAAAAAGGAGGGGAGTCTTAGATCGCCAGAAATTGGGAGAGTGGGATCGCCGTTGTCTCTGTTCGGGATATAGGGCAACTAGAATAGATTGGGCCCGTGAAGGTGAGTCTTGGTCGCGCTAAACGCTTAGCAAAGACGCTAAAGGTCGAGGGCACACACCGTTCCACTATGGTTCAGCTGTATGTGTTAGAGTAGCAGTGCTAGCTCCGTGCGGACCGCTACAGGCTACAAACATACTCAGCTAGAGGTGCTGCATCTGTTGCATCGTCTCCCCCCCCCTGTGGGATGTAGGAAGCATGATTGTAATGTTGACATTGCTCCTCCATCTCCCCCCCCCCCTTGCCCCAGATGGTACCCAGACTGCTATTCTCTCTGGTGTCCATGCTGCTCCTGCTAGTGTCCCTGTGGACCGGAGCATATGCCCTTGACACTACACTAACTGGTACGTATGTAAGTACGTAATATCACGTGTTATACGTACTCTGCTGGATAAGGTGTACATCCATTCCATTCCCAACTACTCTGTGTGAATGTTTTTTCCTTCACGATGCAGTCTGTAGTGTAGCATTTTCGCTAGCTAGTATATACAGATATCCTAGATCGTCCTGGAAATCAGTAGTGTGCGTATGTGTCCCAAGAGTTCTTGAAAATATTGGTTGGGGGAGTATGTCGTGCAAAGTGCTATTTCCCACTGTATTGGCATGTATTAGTAAATGCTGTCTGTGGAACAAGCAGCATCTGCAAAAATAAGCATCATCTACTACATATATACTACATATATAGCTATATATGTAGTAGACTCTGTCTGCCACGCCCATTTGCCTGCCACGCTGAATGCTGTGCTTACATAGTACCAGGAAATCCATGCAAAGTCATCAGGGGATATGGAGATAGAGGTTGAACGTATAATTGTTATAACCTTTGATAGTTATTATAATGCAATAGTACTTGTGGTTTTACTCCCCAGAAAGGAAAGGGTTTGAAGGTTTGCACATGTGGCCTGGCAGCGTACTAAAGTCGTGAAAAATGCTGTCATAGTTTCACAAAACTCTGCAAACTTCGTGCTACTCCTGTAGCAATATTATCAGTGGTTTCAACCTTTGGCACAGTCCTCTTAGTTTAGCTGTATAACTGCTTTAAAGCTCTGTCGGTTCTCCCGAAGAAACACGCACAGATGTGATTGCCACAAGGCCATTAATTAGTACAATAATATTGGTAGGGTTAATATAAAATCTTGCTGCTTATGGAGACAATGGACACATTTATGTGTCCATTGTCTGGTTAAGTGTTAAAACCACCGAAGACCCACCCAGCATGCATCAGACAGGGGAATAGTGGAACTAGTAAAGGATGTTGTAGTGTTGATACAGCCAGTATTGAGCTGTGGAACAGGGCATGTGCAGTTGGTAACCAGGAAGTCGTGTGACCATGCTGTCTACAAGCATGCCTAGATGTGTATATATATACTGTGTTGTATGTACCACAGCTTTATTGTACATATAAGTCTACGGCTTGTTGTGATCATGATTTTCACTTCAGATCCATAAGTGTGTGTATGTGTGTACGTCTGTGTGCTAACAGCTGAGTGATTGGTCTTGGTGCAAGCTATAATTGTTCGATTCACATCTACACAATTATAGTGCCACTGGGGGTGCTAACATACTATGGACTGTCTTGATGCTCAGTACACTTGATCTAGCTTTGTGTGTGGGGACATAGTTATATTGTGCTAATGATATACTTTTAAATGTTATGGCTAGTATTCACCTTGTAAAGTCATTGGCTACATGTAATGCTCTAATGCACTGGCGCATTTTGTTTTCTTTGTCCGGTGTAAACTGTGTTGGTGTATTTGTGTTATTCAGCGGTGCAATGATGTAGTAGTGATGTAGTAGTAACATCAATTAGTCCTCTGTGCAATGTGGGTATTGTATTCATACCGGTAACATCCTGGGTACGTATCCTGGTTTAGTTGCTTATCTTACTCTCTGGAGTAACAACAACTCTAGCTGAAACCAAACTTCCTGAACCCAAGGAAAATTCCACAGGACATCCATCACCTGGGAGCCTTACTCTTACTCTTAACTGATTGGTCGATTCGAAATTCAAAACACTGAAGCGTGTAAGGATGGACGAGATGACTTTGGGAGGGGAGTGGTGTCAACTGTTGTTTGGTTGTCAATTGTGGGCGTGGCTCTAATGCACTTGTGGTGTAAGAGTACATGTGTTCAAAGTTGGCAAGTGTACAGGTATGCTCCAGCCAGTGCAAACCTGTCTTCTGGTATATACATTATACTAATTGAAGGACTGCCCTTTGACGTGGGCTTACTCAATTGCTGGTCTGCACTACAGTGGGTGTGAATGTCCAGTTATAATTAGGCTTTGCATCTTGCCTGAACAAGTTTTTTTAAAATTTTATATACTCCTCAATAGAAAAGAGGTGGAGCTGAGAGTAAATTGCGACCTATGGGGTATACTTACATAATGAACGCCGGTGGAGTTGTTGTCTACAAGTTGTATAGGATGAAACAATCAATCATAGGTATATATAGAGATGAAGTAAGCTACTAAACTAAACAAAAAGCGAAACAAATACAGTCTTCTGCCACAGTAGTCATTGGCCGCCACAGGCTGGCAAAACCACCACCAGATCAATTTTTGTGTCGTTATGCGCTTCATTTCTTTATCTACTCTCTGGTCATAGTCTTGGGCTATATTTGGCAACCCACCTTTGCCAGAACCTTGTTCTACCACACAACCTTCGTGTAGCACTATATTCTTCTTCCGGTACAAAACCTTCCTCACTACACAAAAATCACTAAAAAAATCTCACATCATTATTGTCTCTGTTGTTCCACACATTACACTGTATCACTCACACTGTGCAGTTGACCTCAATGACGACGAAGCTAGGAACAAGGAGTTCAGAAGAGCTACTCCGGTCTGCCACGTCAAGTTCATACTGCCCACCGGATACACACTCAGTTTTGGGGTTGGTTCTACATTTAAGACTAAGTTTGGAACACGAATCTGCTCGTGAGCATAATTTTCTTAGCTCGTAACCCGTGTTCACAACCCTCTTCTTCTTATGGCATACGATGTCATATTTTGTGACTGAAAACCTAGTCTTAAATGAAGAAACAGTGAGTGACATGAACAGTGTGACCATTTTACTGCCCTACTGGTGTTTGCATATGCACATTGTTCGAGTGCGACAGCACTGTACTGTTAGACAGATGTCTATATGGGAAAATCGTTCATTCAGGGAACTAATTTGGCTGGCTTTACTCACCAATTACTCTAGAGACGAAGTTGGCCCTGAAGATCGTTTAACAAAGCTACCACTACATTCTAGGGTTTATTACCCACTTATTTCTCCCTCTTTTTAGTGGAATAAGTATTGGATTTCTAAGGCCTGAAGGTATGCCAAGGGTTAAGCGTAAGGGACAAGCCTAGCAGTTGAGCCTAAGGGCTAAAAGCATTGGGGTTAAGGCCAGAGGGTCCAGCCAATATTAAGTTGATATTCCATGCCCATGTGTATAATACGCATACCCTTTCTCTCCCAGGAACTAACATTGCCATGTAGCGAGGGAAGCCAAAGCTGCACGGTGGCCAGGAATGATGGCGCCACACTAAATGTCGTTGGGTTGAAGGACGATTCCACCGAGCGTTTCACTTTCAACATCACCTTTGACCGTGAGTCAATCACCCCCAGTGCATGAAAACATGAAAGTAGCAAGTACAAAACTCGTACTACCCTATAGCTAGTTCGTATAGAAGTGCAGTGAAACTTTAGAACACTCAACATTTCAACCTTACGGTCTTTTTCAACTGTGAAGGAGATTACAAATAATTATGTGTTCTGTAGTAAAGGTTTATTGACCAACCATAGACAGAGGTACGTACTTCCATATACAAACAGCTCTGGGTATTGCAGTTGTCTATAGCGGTAGGTTAGCTGTTGTTTTAGCTTCTGCAAGTCTACCTACCTACCTATATACCATACTGATCATACTGATAGTGAAGACACATACTGTATATACTGATAGTGAAGACACATAGACAAGTGCAATCAATGACCTTCCCCCTTCCCCTTCACCATTCCACTCTCCCTCCTCCTCTTCCTCCTCCTCCTCCTCCCATGTGTCTCTCCAGCCAACCGGAAGATAGGGTGCAGCAATTACCTCCCCAACATGAAGTTTGTTCGAGGCACGGGCTCGATGCCAATCCTCTGCGACCCTGTATTCTCCTGCAACTACTCCTCCAACGACTCTGCAACCAGTGTGGACAGCAGTAGTGTTAGATGGTGGAGGTTTGCCAACGCCTCTGACCTCCAAACCTTCCTAAATTCAAGCTCGGCGGAGAAGTCGGGTCTTCAAATTGTGGATGCTAATAACACCGAACCTCTGCGAGAGGCAAACAACACGCTGTTTGTCAGCCTTGGAGCTGGTGTATTTGACGTGTTGGGTTACTTTGCGACCACCTTTGACCTCGACGGAGAGGAACTCGTGAATGGAGACACCTTCATAATCTACTGTACGTGAGAAAAATCTACTATGTATGTATATGTATTTTGCTAGCAAATACTGTTTTGGTAGACATTTTATGGGTTTTGAAGATACATACATAAATATTTAAAAAAATCCCTAACCTGTCGTACCGACTGGTACATGTATACACATGTGCCGCTGATTTGCCTCCTATTAAGGCTGTGGTGTATGTGCGTAAATAGCTGCCTATCAAACACATTATGCGGTACACGGCTTTTTCGCATTCCTTCCGTCTGCAGTAAATCCTGAAGGTGGCCAGTCGCCGGGTGATCAAGAACTCATATTCGGAGAAAGAGAAACAAGGTGGGTACTGTAATAGGTATGGAAGCCTGTTTACAATGGCTGCTGTCTGCTTTCAAAACACAAAACACATTTGCAGAAACTTTGACAAGATATTCTGCAGTTTCACTTCGTTTCCCTACTCCACCGTGCGGTGGGAAGGCCCCGGGAGCAACTTCACCACACAAGACACAGGTTTGTACATACGTACATAATGGGGAGCTGCTAGTAGCTATAGGACCTTGATATTATAGATATTTGCACCCTGCCAATTGCTTGCACAGTGGAACCTCTGAACAAGGGAGACTACAGGGCAACAATTTTATCCCTTGTAGAGAGGTTGTCCTTATCTCGGAGGTCAAAATAAGTATTAGCATGGGGTTGAAGCAAGTGCCCTTTGTAGAGTTGAAACAAGTGTCCTTTGTAGAGAGGTCGTCCCTACGTATCTCAGAGGGTCTCTTATCTGATCTTCCACTGTATTTTGTTCCACAGGTACAGCCCTGGTGCTGGAAGAGGTGGAGGGTGATGAGCGGATGTCAGACCTCACTCTGGAGGGTCGACTGGTGATCACGGAGGTCCAGTACGAGGATGGAGTGGAGATAACCTGCATTGCCACCCACAGCATCTCCGGTGCAGAGGAGTCTATCACTGTCAGACTTAGAGTCAGAGGTATATACAGAGAATGCAAGTCGACGTGATTCACTGTTTCTTTTGATTGGCACTCGGGTGCAAATCATACAAAGATATCGCTGTTTTGAGGGCATTCGTGTTGCTGTCAACTTTTATTTCCATTAGTCAAACCAGGACAAAATTCAACAACCAAGCTCTTTTCTCACCTACATATCTTATCTTTTTTATTGGCACGTGCAGCTAATATTTCACTGGTTTTCATGTGCCCTTTTTTTCACTAATGACTATATAAATGCTCTTTGCTATAGAGAGGTATCCTTCAGTCATTGGAGGTTACACTGGTCATACTGTTTCTTCTGCAGATCCGCTGCGACCTTTGTGGCCATTTCTCGGCCTCCTCGGTTCGCTCATCATCACCTTTCTGTTCATATCTGGAGGAGCTCTGGTGGACAAGATCCGTGGGAAACAAGGCGTAGACGACGATGATGGTAAGGCTGTGCGTTTGCTGGTGTTTGGAGGGTCTGCAACACGGCCAGCCTGCCTTCCTGCGAGTGTAGTGTTGCATCTACTGCATGCTTCTTCTTCTTCTTTTTAACCTCCACGCTGGGAGAGTAGCCATGTATAAACCAAGGTAAAATGCAGTACGCGCTGCTACCGCGCACGCTTTTGCTTCCTAGTAAAGAAGGCAAGTTAGAGAATGCATTGTAGCTTGGCTGAAATATGCCTCTGGTTCTTGTTAATAAGCCTGTAAGTGGGTGCACAGCAATGTGGCAGGTTCAAAGATTCACTGCAGTAAACAAATTGCTTCTGTTTGGCATTCTGTGTCGTAGTACCTCTAATTCTGTGTGTGTCTGTGTGAGACTGTTGGGAAGAAAGTTTCAGTTCTCTCTATCGGCTCACTGGTACCGCTCCCTGTCCTCTCGGGGGTCTTTTCTCTTTACGATGTTCAGTTCTGTTCCCGATTTGGTGAAGTGTTAGTGTCTGTGTAAGGTGCTATTTTGTCTACGAGCCTCTGTGTAATGCTTCTGCGCTTTTCGGCGCCCGTATTGCTCTTTGTGGTCCGGTGGTTAGGCATGCATTATAAGTCTCGTTTCTCTGGTATGTCTCGCCTGAACCGCCGAGGCGATTCATCATCGTCGTTGCTGCACCGGTAATGCCACGAAAAACCGACAATTCGCGCATGGGTGGTCTCCGTCTGCGATTGCTCGGCAGTGGGTCTTCGTAGTTTGAATTCTGAGCTCGACTCGGGCCGGGTCGTCTTGATTTTCGCTCTCGTTCCGTGACGGGCGAAGTTGTCCCGGTTGGCCCGATTGAGCCGGTCGCGTGGGCCGCGGGAGATCGGGCGTTGCTGTAAATTGGCCCCTGTCGCTTGGGCCCGGCCCGGTTTTCCATCCCGCCGGTGTGGTTCGGCCCGTCAAGTGGCCTCTCGAATCCTCCCCCGTCGGACTTAGATTTCGTTCGCTTGCTGGGCTCTACGTAGCTTGGTTCAGCCGGCGTGTGGCCGGTGTGGTCCGTGAGTCCGCGGGGCTTTCGGCGCCGCGCGGGCCGGTCGGTGTGCCCAGCTCGAGGCCTTTTTCGTCCAACGTGTTTCCGCGCGGCCGCCCCGTACTTATTCCCGCGCTAGTGGCCCGTGCGAGCCTTCCCGCGGCTTTTTCGTCGGCGGATGCGCTGCCCGCCTTTGACGGCTCGGATGCTCCGGTGTCGCGGGGAGATTCTTGGAGGTCGCGTGTGACCTTGATCGTCGGACCCGTCTGATGCGGCGGCCGCCTATTAGGCTCGGCGCCCCCGCCCGGCGCATTGTCCCCGGCGATCTCGGCGCGGTGGGTGAGGGTTTGTCGCGACTGCCCGGAAGTGCGGTTGCGCGCCGGCAGGCCGCGCGCTGCATATCGCGGGGCGCTGTCGCTTCATGTCGGATTGCGATTTGGCGCGCGGATGCCGATTCAATCCCCGGTGTGTTCGGCGCCCCGGCCAGCTCGCGGCCCCGTGGCCGCTGATTTCGGCGCGGGCGATCGGATTGCCAGGGCGGCGGTGCTGAGGGATCCCGGTACGACTTGACTTCGGCTTGTGAATCCGGCCCGGAGCCTTGCGCGGCCGCTGCCGCGTGATCCCATTTTCGCCGTGTGCTTCGCCGCGTGGCTTCGTCGGGTGATCGTACGCCGCCGGGCGCTCGCGGCGGGTGGACCGATGGTTGTTGGTTGGTTGCCTCGAGCGCCGATTGTGGCGACGCACGCCGTGTCCGATAGCCCGACTCGTCGCGCTTCTTTGGTGTCGCGCACGGTAGCGGCCGGGTGTGCTACCCGGCCCGCGCCTTCGAACTGGGAATTTCGCGGTCGGCGCGTTCGGCTCGGGCGATTGGTCTGGTACGTCGCGAGGTATCGCGCGGGCCGATGATACGGGTCCCTAGCTATTTGTTTAGCTGACCACAACGTGCCGGCAAACCGAGATACCTTGTGCGCGGGGAAAAGGCACGACGCTGCTGTACAGCGCAGTCCCGGCGACTCGGTCTAGTGGTCTGTACAGTATGTGTGAAGCTGATGCACGGGGGGGCTTGGACTTGCGCGCACTTTCGCAGGTGCGACCGCGAGAGCCGCGAGGCCGCTATCAGTCCAGCTTCACGCCATGCTCGGGTGACATTTGTTGCAGCCCGGTGTGTCGACAATTTCCCAGACGTAGCGACTCTTGTAATCTTATGTTACAGACAACGTTGGTTGTTAGTTGTGGTCTTACAGGGAGCTCGGTTTGTGGTACGTTTTCAGCATCCATTATGTTGGGTTTCTGTGTTGGCGTGGCGCTCACTTCCTCGGTTATCGGTGTGGCGGAAATTGTACCGCGAGTGGCAGTCTCGGTGCCGTTTGAGGTGCTCCTGAGTGTTGACTCGGGTTCCCTGTGAGGTTATATACACTGGGGCTCGGCGTGACATTGTGGTTTGGTTAGCCTTACGCGGGTGTGGTGCAATGTGCCCGTAGAGTTGTCCAAATGGAGCGTTTTGATTCCCATTGAGAGTGTGTGGTTTGCGGTACCTTTGGAGAGGTTCAGGTTTGGATTTAGTGGCAGCCGTAGCTGTTCCGTGGGGGGGCGGTGCTTAGCTAACATTAATATTCATTGTTGGGTCATTACAATGTCTTTTCAGTCTCTGGAACATGGAAGATTCAATATTCAACAGAGTCTGACGATGCTTGCAGCTGGCGTGCCGACTCGGG